>VYZS01089009.1:62389-74592 GCA_013400695.1 Neodrepanis coruscans | reverse complement strand
GAGGTAATTACAGGAAGAAGAATGGGACAATGGTGAGCTGTTGCTTTTCAAGTCAATGTCCAATATCAGTTTATACAGCCAAGCAGAAACACTACCTGTATAAACATTTTAGTCATTAATTTTTAGTTCTTTGACTCTCCTTTCTTTCTTTGTTGAATCTAATTGCAGACACTGACAGTTTCTCAGGCATTTTTTTTCTCATGATCTGTACAATTATTCAGGCAACCAGGTGCATAAATACCAAGTACCATGTACACAAATATATCTAGTTGTAACTATTATAATAATTGAATGTCTTCTCTTTACTATTCCTATCTTTTTTTTCTGTGAAGGGATTGAAATATAAAACATCTTGAGATTTAAATTTACAATCAGTTTAGATTCTAGTGCTTTAAGACAAAAAGTCTTAAGTACATTGCAGATTCTGTCCTTCCATCTCTCTGCTGCTACAGTTACAAGGAGCTTTTACTCATGGAAAGGAATCTCTACGCATCCTGGACATACTATGACAGTAGAAATTAAGTTAAATTAAGTTGCAAATTATGTAACTTAGGAAGTGGCCATCATTTTATTCAGAAGAAACAAAGAAACACACTACAACCCCTGCTCTGCTCCATCCCTGCAAGGGCAAACCAAAAACAACCATACCAAGAATCAAAATAAAATTAAAATAAAAATAGTAAAAAGTGAGAAGATCATACATAGAATTCTTTTTTTTTCTCTTAGTTCAGGCTAGTTGTGTAGAAGTAACCAGTGCATCCAGCTTGCTGCAGGCCACACCACTAGGCCCATTTTCTAGGTGAGGACACTGAAGAATACATAAGATTTATAGTGCTTTGAAACCACACACAGGAGACTTTTCATTACTCAGGCCCCAAAGGAGATATAACTGGTTTCAGAATTTATGTGCAATAAATCCATCTGCTTGGTTATTTGTTAATAAGTTTTGTTGCTAATACTTCACAGAGTCTTCAGTGCCTTCTCTGTATGTTGTTGCAACGGCAGTCCAAGTTTGCATGTTGGACTGTTTGGGCACTGATAACCCTGAAAGTGTAGGTACAAAAAGAGTAATAGCTCATGTTGAGGCCAGAAGATAGTAGCCAGGGGAGGTCAGAAAAAGTCCTGCACCTTGCTTTTGTTCTGTGGACTGTACAGATGGTGAAGCAAAGGCTAAGATGTTTGTTATCTTGGAAAGGCATGCGAGTAGGAGAGTTAGAAACATTCAGGTATAGGAAGAATGACTGGTTCTGATTTACTAGTATTTCTACTGACTAGCAAATGTGACCTGTTTAATCAGGTGACATTTTTGCCGCCCTTTTTCCCTTCCACCATTGATTTTTAATCATTTCCACATACAGCAACTCCTTGCATTGCTGTACATCATGGAGGGTTTCAGTCATGGGACTTCCAATGGCATAGGTTTTGAACAGGGGGCTTACCAATGGATGCAACAGTCAGGAAAGCAATCTCTCATCATATATTGTACACAAAAGTCTTTCTAATCAGCTTTGTATTCCAGTTGCAGACATATTTGGCCATTTAATTTGGGCAGCAGATGATGGTGTTGGGCACTGCAGTTCAGATGAGATTCTCAGAGAGGTTTTGCTGATACATTCCGTGAGGATGGTCTATATCAGTGGGAAAATTATTGTCCTTGAACACATTTTTGTAACATGAATGGGAGCACCTGGATTCAGCATATCTCACACTTGCTGTCTTCATCTGTGTCTGTGTGACTGCCGTCCACTGATCCAAAAATGCATTAGTTTCACCTCATCACAGTGTTATTAAATCATATTGTCTGCATCTGGATAGAGAGTGAAAACTCGTGGAGCTTCAACAACAAATTGCATTCCCTTGAATGTGCCCCATAGGAGATACATCTTAAGTCTTATGTCTTATGTGTGTTAGATTTAGCTGTTGGAGACTGGTGGAAGGGAAGGGAAGGGAAGGGAAGGGAAGGGAAGGGAAGGGAAGGGAAGGGAAAGAGAAATTCCATCTTTACAGAAGGTATATTAAGGAAGTACTCTTTCCAAATAAGATCTGTGAGACCTTATTAGAATAATACGAAGGACATGTCCTTTCTCATTTTCCAGTTTTATGTGATCCCTTAGTCTCCTTTGATGCCCATTCATTTTCAGAAGAGACATATAGCTGCAGAAACACACTGTCTTTCAGCACCAATGCTGCTTTTCCTTTGGCCTTTGAATTCCCTTCCCATATATAACTGAAATCACTGAAATGTCATCTGCCACTTCAATATGAAGTGGTCTGGAAAGACAGATTTCAGTCACACCAATGTCAATGGACAGATGAAGGAGGAAGTGCACAAGGCTCCCATTCAAGACTCTCATACCATTCCTCATAGTTCAATTTCACAATACATTTGGAAGTGAGCTGGACATGAGCCAGAAATGTCCTGATGGGATCCACCTTCAGCCCAGAGAGAAGACTCCCAAGGACAGTCTTAGTAACCTGTTTCCTGTGCTGGTAACAAGACAGTTGCTCCAGCCTTGCCGTCATGAATGAGTATGAACATTAGCAATGGCAAAGGCTCGCGAGGGCCCAAGCTAGATTCAGTGGTCATGTTGTTCAGCTGTTATCAATCAACTTCTTCAGACAAAACCTAAGCCAGCTCCAATACCTAGTGGAAAGAGGGGAGGAGAAGAGGCTAAAATAGATCTTGCTTTGGTAAAGAAGTTGAATGTTAAAAAAATTTAAAATAAAAAACAACCCAAAAAACCCCACCAAACCCTGAGTATTTAGTCAAACCAAAAGCAGAGGGATTTTCTCTGGACAGTTATCAAATCCTTGTACTCTTTCACATCCACAGCACCAAAGGAATTGCCAAGTACTATGACCTGCACCCTGAACCACACTGGTGGCTCCATCACCTGAACCAAGCAGATCTGCAGGAAAGTGAAGCTTAAGCCTCTGTCTAATGAGCCACAACAGCAGAGTGCTGCATTTCCTTCAGCCATAATACAATTTCCACGCACAGAATAATCCACTCTGCCTTCAGATGGGAACCTTATCCATCAGGGGTGAGAGAACAAAGCAGATTATCACCTTATTGAAAGAAACAACCTATTGCTCTCTAAATAAGCACTTGTCCACACATTGCTGTAGTTGTTGACTGCTAACAGAGAAGGACTTTGTCACTGTTGCTGTCCTTTAATGCATGTCTATATTCTCACTCCATTGTGATGACACTGTCACCTATTTTCCAGACACCCTTTTAATCTTCTTGTCAGGAAAGAAGCTTGATCACAAACCCTGAAAATAGATTCTGGCTCCTCACTCAACAGAACTTAGAATGTTACTTTATCTAGTTTTGCTCAAGACAACTAGCAGAACTTTGTTTATGTATCAGCTAAGAAGCTCAGAAAACTCCCAGACATCTGAGGTTAAAGACAGAGTGAGTCAGTCATCACAATTTACAAGGTTATTTTATAACCTGCCATTCCCATCATGCAAACAGTGAGAACACTAGATTTCTCTGTGTCTTGGATTTTATCTATTGCCGTTGTATTGAATTTCTACTGAGCATCAATAGATTACTTATAATAAAACAGAAGCACTCCTACTTATGTACCCTTCTCCTGCAGAACAGGATATGTCACTAGGATGTGGGGAGTGATCCGGGATCTTCCCCTTCAAAGAATGACAATGTTTTGCAACTGCAAAGAACTGTCTCCAAGAGGCTTTGATACAATTGCTATAGCAATTAAGACAAGAGGCTGTACTGCAATTTTCTTTTTGGCAACAAACATGAACACATTTGAGGGGTGTACTTTGAGGTGTCTGGAGAGAATTGCACGTAGGCTACTTCAAACATTATTTCTAGTGATCTGGACATATACTGTGGTTCTAAAATCCATTAGATTCATTCCCCTCTGCATGTAACAATATGAGTGCAAGAAATAGGTCACCAAACTTTGATTAAAAGAGAGCATACATCAAACTTGATTCAGGGGGCTTCAGGATGAAAGTTTCTCACACAGTTTTTCAGGTTCTTACACAAAGGCTCAACTGTGTCACTAGGATAAGAAGTTCACTGTATGTTATGGAGTAGGGGTTATTTTTTTAATGTTTGGGAAGAAATTTTTTCTATTTTCCAACATGTATGCTGGCAGGCACAGGACAGGGTCAGGCGTGGGCTGCCTGCCCACATGTGGAGACCTGTCACGGTGCCCTCGGTGTCGGGGTCTGGTGGAACCGGAGTGGCAGCAGCGGGCAGGTGTCGAGCAAAGTGCCATCAGCTCAGCAGCCCCAGGCAGTGGGTCCTGCACCCTCGCTGCTCGAGGCCTCCCCTCTCTGTGCCCACAGAGCACTGGCACCCACCTATATCTACGACTGCAGTGGCCCACCACCCACAAGGATGTGAGGCAGGCAGGCAGCTCAGCCACCATGCCATGACATTCCCCTCCCTGCTCCTGGAGTCACTGGAGCGGTGCCTAGGCACAGCCCTGCAGGGCCATGCTGCCCTGGAAGCAGACCAAGGTGGAGCTGGTGGTGGCAATGTGGCAGCAGACACAAGGAAATCTTGGGATTTGGGGGCATGGGGGATGATGGACTAATGGAATTGGAACTGGGGGTGTGCTTGGTAATGGCTCAATATTTTGCAGCTTGGGGCCGTGTGGTGTGGATGTGAGGAGCTTCTGGCACAGAATGCAGTGAGCAGTGTAACAGCCCCCAGCTCACAGATCTACCACAGCCTGCATGAGCCCCAGTTCAAACCCCATGGGAGGAAGACTTTTGCCACAGAGTTTTTTCCTTTTCTTACTTTTTGTTTGACTAGAATGCTGATGAGAACTCATCTGCTCACAGCCTGCCCAGGTTGCCTCTCGGCACAAGTCACATCCTCCGTCTTCATTGCGGCAGCTGCAGTCACGAGACTGGACTGAGAGTTTGGACTAAAAGAGGGGTTTTCTTCATTTTTGTTGTTGTTTTTATTATCTTTTTTCTGTGTTCTAATATACAGTTAAATATATATATATTTATATTTCATCTATAAATATATCTATATTTATAGATACTTATATATTTTATCTATATTAATTGTGGGGACTGAGTGGCTGAAGAGAGGCCAGGTGGAGAGGGACTTGGGAGTGCTGGTTGATAGGAGACTGAACATGAGCCAGCAGCATGCCCAGACAGCCAAGAAGGCCAATGGCATCTTGGGCTGTATCAGGAACAGTGTCGCCAGCAGGACTTGGGAAGTTATTCTTCCCCTATACTTGGCATTGGTTAGGCCGAACCTTGACTACTGTGTCCAGTTCTGGGCCCCTCAGTTTAAGAAAGATATTGAGTTGCTGGAATGTGTTCAGAGAAGGGCAACGAGGATAGCAAGGGGGCTGGAGTACAAGCCCTATGGGGAACGATCAAGGGAGCTGGGGTTGTTTAGCCTGGGGAAGAGGAGGCGCAGGGGAGACCTTATTGCTCTCTACAACTACCTGAAAGGAGGTTGTAGCCAGGCAGGGGTTGGTCTCTTCTTTCAGGCCCCCAGTGACAGAACAAGAGGATGCACTCTTAGGCTGCATCAGGGGAGGTTTAGGCTGGATATCAGGAAAAACTTTTTCACAGAGTGAGTGATTTCCCACTGGAATGGGCTGCCCAGGGAGGTGGTGGAGTCACTGTCCCTGGATGTGTTTAAGGAAAGGTTGGATGGCGTACTTAGTGACATGGTTTACATGATGGTATGGCATTGTGTAGGTTGATAAGTTAGGTAATAGGTTGGACTTGATGATCTCTGTGGTCTTTTCCAACCTTGTTAATTCTGTGTGTGTAATTCTGTGTGTGTAATTAAAGAGCTGTTTTCCTTTTCCTATGCTCCTGTACACCTTTTTTGCTTTAAAGTTTAAAATTGGTCTTCAAACCAAAACACTGTACTATTTTCAAACAGTTGATCTGTGTCTTTTGAAAGAAGAGAATGACTCATAGATCTGGTTTGGGCTCTGTTGCTATTTTGTATGAAATCTAGTAGTATTGAAACAAGCCATAAATTCTAGATAAGTAGGCTGAATCATGAATCATGAAGAGATATACAGACATAGGAGATGCACAAATGAATACATAGGGATGTGGGATTTTTTTCCCACAAAGGTCATTATCTTAGTATCAAAGCATGCATTTCATTAGCATCAATTAAGAGACCTGGAAGGTCTTTGAAGGAAACAGGGAAGAGGAGTAGAGATTTAAGTGTCTTGCTGGGTTACATGCAGAGAGTAACAGTCACCTACTTCTTATATCCTGCTAACAGGAAGATAACCTTAATTGTGAATCTAATACAGTTTGCATTTTGTATTAGTAAAATTACATTGTATTTGGAGTATCTTAACCCTGTCCTGATTAGCGTCAGTACGAGCACTGTGGCACATCAACCTAAATACCAAGTGAGAAACTTCCTCTGCAGTCCACATGCCTTTTTTTTCAAATAGGAACCCCATCTGCACAGATTCAGCTGGTCCCAAAGCAGTGGTGGAAGAAACCCTGGCAAGAACTACAAGTAGAAGTTAAATTTAAAAGAACAACATTTTGCTTCATAAAAATCACACAGATGGAGAGCCCTGTTTTGAGGAGAGATAAAGGTCATGCACTGCTTAGGTAGAAGTGAAATTTGTCCATCCTGCTTATTCTAAAAATAAACTGTTAAGAATGTAATAAAATTGGACTTAGGACTAGAGGCATTTTGAATATTCTGAAATGCTTATGTATGAGCCATATGGGACTTATATACCTAATGAAGGAAACAGAGAATTTGCATAGTGATTAAAAACATGGGAATGAACACTGTAAGTCTGTAAGATGGAAGCCACACTGGTGTCTCAAGTCCTTCTGTAAACTAGAACAATGATTTCATTGTCCCTGATTTGAGACCTTCCAGCACCAGCACAGCAGCAGCCTCAGTAGCCTTTGAGCAGTGAGTTTATATGGTCAAATCACTGAAACTGGTAAGGATTATAGGACCTCATCCATTGACTTCAGAGGGCTTAGGAAAAACCCTTTTCAGCTTGTATATGATTTTTTTTCCCCTAATTAAATTCCACGATAGCTAAGATTTGGGATTGTGAAAGAACTCAGTCTTCCCCTCTCAAAGGAAAATATACATCCCCACATGTACATCAGTTTCAATTAGTCTTAACAGGGAAGGCAAGACCTTCTGAAAAAGTGGAGCACTGTTTTCTCTATAACAGGTAATGACCACGAAAGAACACAAAGATCACAAAATTAAAGCAGCTCTTTTTCTGAGAGAAATATTTACAAAGTTTCTGTAGCTTTCAAGCCATGAATGCATTGAGTGACGGCATGGATATCTCCATTTCTCATACCTACTATTCTTGCTTGCCTCCATCTAAGACCCAGGATTATTGCCAAAGGTGCCATAGGATTTGGTGGGAGAGTTGCCACCAGTGCAAATGACACATGAGTGCCACCTACCTCTCTGCAGGTCCTATAGGAGATGGAAAAGTAGGAAAGCTTAAAACAATTCTCACTGTCATGATAAAATGCCAAGCAGTCATCACAAGTGGTACAATGCTTCCTTGAAGATTATCACTCTAACAGGATATTTTGAGAAGACCAGCTGCTACAGAAAAACATTACATATATTAAATCATGACAACAGGCTTCCACCCTAAGGGAGGCATATTGTTCACAGTTGTTTGAGAAAAGAATAGCTTAATACAAAAATAAGTACTTTAAGGCCTTTTAATATAAAAACATGAAACAAGGCTTCATCCTACAATACTCCAAGTAAGTGCCAAACCATTTTCATTCCCTTGGACTCCAGTGAGAGCTGAAGGTCTCAATTGCTTTGAGGAGCTTAGTATGCATACAGAGGAAAGTCACCAGTGTGAGGATGGACATGTGGTCATAACTAAATTTTGTTTCTCAGAAGCAGAATACCTTTTCTTACATAAGCAGGATTTGCCCTGATTGTGGTTTGAAACACAGAAAGTAAATGCCAATGATATAAATAGGAACTAGTGTCTTGCAGGACTTGCATCCATCACTGTAGAAAGAAGGGATTTTCAGTGGTATAAAACTACCTACAGAGCTCAAATATAGTTCTTTTTCATTGCATTATAATTTGTCTTGAACTGTACGATTCAAGGAGTCACATCATTGTGCATAAAAATAGTGGTATAAATCAGGCTGCTCAAGGAGCAGGTCTGCTCTGAAACTATACTTGAGATCTGGACAGCAGAAAATTGTAATTGCAAATACTCAAAGTTATCCAAAAAAGAAATTTTACATGACTAAGTCAAACAGTCTCCCCAGATTTGCTGTATAACAGCCAAATTATTGGAAGCCTTTCTGTAAAGGGCCCAGGGATTCAGTGAAATTCAGATGTTCACTGAAAACATCTGGCAACTGAGAAAAACCTGCAGTAAATTAAGGCAGGGCTTTCAGCCCTGTGAGTCTTCTCTATGTCCTTGTGACCCTGAAGACACAAAGCTCCCTTTCACTGCAGTTGATCTTTGCTATGTACCTGACAAGAACATCAGTCTGGTGGAAAGCAAAAGATTGGAAGCCTTCCAGGTTCAAAAATCAATTTGGATTTTTGATTGATTTTTAATCAATGGATTAAACCAAACCCAAAGAAATTATAGCCAAAAGGAAATCCTTATCATCAGTTGGCTGTATTTATCAGTTTCTTGGGATCATATTACAGACCCTTGCATGTAATCTAACAACTCTAGTTGTCACCTGTGAAATAATTAGGACAGACAGGAGTTATGTTTTTTGGTGTTTTATGGGGACTTGTATTTCACGATAAGCAGCACACCAAGTGGCAACCTATTTACTTGAGACCGGACACTTGATCTCTTTTTCCCTCTATTCCTGCCCCTCACCATCCTTGTTCCTCTATAAACTAGTTATATCCTTCCCTTTCCCTGACTTTGGTTCCTCCCCTAGCCCATCCCATACTAGGTTATCCCCAGATGCTCTTCCTCTGCATCCAATAATGTGTCCCACACCCAGGCAGTGATCCCTCTCCCACCTATGAGATGAGTTGAGTAGCTGGTTCTGTTTCCCTGGGGAAAGGCATTCTCTCCAGCCCATGAAGCTCAGGCTCTCCTGGAATAGCACCAACTCAAATTAGAGGTTTGTGTCTCTGATGGAGATATTATGGCTGCCTGGCTTTCCTTTGTGCCTCTGGGTTCCCTGTGTGTGTGTAGATAAGCCTTTAATCACACAGCCAAATACAGTTCTTCCAAAATATTCCATATCATATGAAAGATGATCCCAAAAACAACCTCTGTAGCTTCCTGGGCACTGCATCTGTGTGTTGCAGCTTTTCTGTACAGCTCAGAATAAGACACTTGATACATACCACTGGGCATAATACACAGTGTGAGTGGAGGAGGGTGGTGCACTTTTTTAGTGGTTGTGAGATATTGCCAAAGATGTTTTTGAGAAAAGCCTTAAAGAAGGTGACACAGAGGACTGATTGTGCTTCTTCCAGAGTGTGATAGAGACAAAAACGAAAGAGAGAGACAGGACTGTTCCAGGAGAAGGATACTTTCTGGGACTTGGGGCATCTGAATTAATTTAAAAAGCACTTGAAAATCTTGGTTGGAAATGATCTGTGAGCTCTGCATCATGGAATAAGCCTTCATGGGGACATGGGACAAGAGAAGACCAGAATCCTGACCTGTGCTACCTGGAACTACCACACATCCTTTATCCCATATTACACATCTTCTGCCCTTGAGGACTGTAGTCTGTCCATCTTCCTCATTTGGGGGCATTATATTGAGGTATTGATGTTTGTTTCATCTTCTCCCTTGAGGCAAAGGTAAAGCACTATTACACCTGCTGAATTCATCACTTTGTTCAAACTATATTTATATGACAGCAAATCTATATAACTTTCCTGTGTCCATTTACTCTGTTGTTCAGCTGTCAAGAAAAGTCAGCCCATCAGGTGCTTGCTAAAGGGCACAGTAGTTGCTACTTTCTCCTGGTTCAGCATGACTCCTTTGCTCTGCAAGAAGTTGGACATCAGAGCAGAAGGTTCTTTGGGATTTTTTTCTTCAAAAATGTGGGGGAAAAAACCAACAAACTGTATTCCAACAAGGGTTGAGACTAGTTAATCTTTAATAATCAGCCTGTTCCCCCTCTATATTTCATTTTTTCTGCATACATGTATAAACCAGCTAAGTTAAAGGAATGGCAGAGAAAGATAAAGCCCAAGGAGAGCTAGTAACATGAGGAAGGGAGAATCTTGGTCTATGTGTGCCTTGTAGTCATGAGATGAAGATAAAACACTCCTGTGAAGGCAGTCTCTGAGCAGTCTAACATAATGCTTGTAGGGTAATGGAAATAAAAGTAGGCTCTGAATAGAAACCAAAGACTGCCTGATAGCTCTAGATTTAAAACAGGACTGGTGGATCTCAGACACTGAAGACATTTCCTTTCCTAAGAGATCCATAATATCCTAGAGAGTTCCTAATTTTCCTAGTTGTTACTTTGGTCTTTCCATACCATAGTGTAGACTTTACAAGGCTATGGCTTAGTGTTTTAAATCGAGTACAAGAAAGAGATGATAAAGATGATGCAGTCTATAGAATTGAATTTTGTTAGAAAATACCTAACTTGAAATATCCATGGGAATGTAACCATTGTATCAATCTTTTGTTAAACTTCAATCTTGCATGAGTTTGGAAACCACAGGAGGTCCCAGGCCTCTCAACTATACTGGTGGTACTAAGGTCTGTAATCAGGTATCAGTTCCCAAGTACTCCCAAATCCTTAAAAACATCATCTTGAATTTTGGTACCACACCCAATTCTGTCATAATTTTTGGAAAACATGAGCAGGTTGATAGGGGATTTCCAAACCTTCACTGTTATCTGAGGTGGAGGAATATGGAGACTAAGAGACAATATTCCAATACTAGGAGTTCTGGAAAAAGGCAACCAAGTCAATAGGTGTGCTGGCCTAAGAGCCATTATTTCTTCCCATGTTACTTTAGCCCTCCAGAAGCACTGAAGCCCAATGTCCCTAGGCAGCCTGGGAGGATGAACTGTCCAAGAATCACACATGAACCTGACCAAAACTTACATACTGAACAGATCCGACTGGCTGACCACTGAAGGACTTTCTTTCCAATACAACACCTCTCAGAGCTTACACCCATTTTACTTCTTTTGAGTCATTCCTGATGATTCCTGTGATTGAGAAATGATCAGTAGCAAAATCCAGTTAGGCTGGAGCTGATTAACCTGAGCATTACCCTAATAATTGTATTATTATGAGGCATAACATCACTGAAACCTTACTAGATCACTAAGTCCATCCTATGCACAGATTGGAGTTATCTGAAACAGTTAATTTTTATTAAAATTATATAACTGTATCTTTACAATTTTTCTAGTACCCCTTAAAGAGAAAAGATGGTGGTAGGACAGCAGATAATTGATTGTGGAGTGAAAACAAACATATGTGACCCACCAGGCAGCTACACTCTTTTCACAAGTTTGTTACCTTGCTCATGTGTCACAGTTCAGCAAAAAAGTTCCAAATGGAGGGGATGAATCAGAATTTTACTGTTGGCCAGATCTCTTATGCAGTGAAGAAGACCCAGAGACAGATTTTTAAAGCCCTTTTTTTCCAGTGTAAGTTGAGTATCTAAATATCTTGAAAAATTTGCCCTAACCTAGGGTGAAAAATGAGTCTTAGCGAACCCAAGTGTTAACTTTGGCTTGTTACAGGATATAAGGGGATAGTGTGGTCTTTAAATAATTTTAAAAGAAACAATGCAGGAGTCCGTGTCGTGGGGTTAAAACCGAAAGTAAAAACGGTCAAACCTCGGTGCGGTGGCTTCGCCCTGCGCCAGCGGCCCCGGCGGTCACTCTCGCTCCCGGGCCGCATCACTCCTCTCAGGCGTGGCACCGGGTGGCCAGGGGAAGCCCCGGGCCCCGAGCAAGGGCGCGCCCGGAGCCCAGCGGCGGTGGCAGTGCCGCAGCAGCACAAGCACCTCAGTGCAGCATGGCAGCGGCAGGCCGACGGCGGGGGCTGGATTTCCCCCGGTGGCAGGGGAAGCGGTGGCGTGGCAGCCACAACGGCAGCGGCGGTGCCGGCCCCTTGCCCGCGGTGGTGCGAGAGGGGCCGGCTGCCGGGGGTTGCCCAGCTGCCACCGCGGTTCCAGCCGCACGCAGTCGTGCTGGCGCGACCCTGCCCCAGGCACCCCG
>VYZS01089009.1:23210-37115 GCA_013400695.1 Neodrepanis coruscans | reverse complement strand
AGAAGGGTCATTTATGTTGAAGATTGAATGTACTACCTGTGTATGAATCACTCAGAAAGTACACTATAGCTGTCTCTCTTTGCTATATAGTTACTTCCCTTTATCAATGCAAAGTTTAAAAAAAACCATTGTTTTAGGTTCTTATGTCACTTGTTTGTTCTGCAATAAATATTTATGGCCAATTAATGGTTTTTTACATTAATTTAATCTTTGTGTCTTCCTGACAGAAGTAGAATCATCAAATCATTAATGCTGGAAAAGACCTCCAAGATCATAAAGTCCAACCTTCAACCGAATACTCCCATGTCCACTAAACCATATCACAAAGTGCTATGTCCACTCATTTTTGAACACTGCCAAGGATGGTGATTCTATCACTTCCTGTATTATGGTTTTATCTATTTTAATATCCCTACAGTGCTCTATTCTTATTTAGTGCTTATTATTCCTCTCAGGCTTTATACTGTCCTTATAACAACACTTCCATTTATCTAAGAGTACAAAAGCAAAGAAGTATTTCCTAGCTCAGATTATTTTTATGTGAGCTTGTGTGAGCTCCAGATTTGCTGTGTATTTCTGCAAATCAGGCTTGTGCTATTTACTGTGTATTTTTATGTGCTGCAATACTGAAAGGTTTCTCTGACTTTCTCAGATATTTATTGAGAACAGATTGTACTATGTCACAACCTTTACCCACAACCAATGCTCCTGTATACAGCACTAATGAGTCCTAGCAGGTGAAGACATGCCTCTGTGTGATAGTTTGGTCTTAAAAGAAATCCTGCTCTGATGGCAAAGCTGTCTCAGATGTGGTCCTGCATCTATCTAGGTGCATCTAGGTGAAACAAATGCTGAGAGCACTGACCATGTGTCAGTACCACTGAGCTCTTACAACTCCTCACCATTCGAACTCCAAGAGCAAGCAGGAAAGGATGTTGGGTGCATTTTTTGTTTCTTTTCTCTTTGCTATTAATACATCTCATTCCCAGAGCCTGGCACTGTGAAGTGTGAAGGCTGAGGATGTGATCTAAAACCCCATTTTAAACCTGCACGCTTACCAGTTGCTTTTAGTAGAGTTTGTATCAGGGAAGACTATCACAGTTCAGAAACATCTGTCAGAAGTGCAGAGTGTTGTTTTTTTAAAGAAAATCCAAGAAGACCAAGCCAGACATAATAAAACTGTACACAGTTATGGCAAAATCAACTTCCACCAAATAACCTTATCAAGTTTGTTAGCACTGTGTATAATGTACTACTATAGCAAGTTATGGAAAAGAAGGGTGGTGCCTCTTACACATTTGAATATGGAACACCTTTTGTTTCTTCAGTGGAGGTAAGATATACCATCTGTCTCTTTTGCCAGTCAGAATAAATAAACAAACGGTATAGAGCCCATCTGTGGTCCATATACTCAGTTCCATATTTATAAAGTTTGGAAATATTTAACCTCTTTCACATCTAGTCATACCAATCAAGAGGTGTGTATCTGTATAATAAACATGAATGGCTTTCTACATAAAACTATATAGCAGTAAATCTCTTTTAAAGGGATGCACTTGTGTGGAACTTAATCCTGGCGTGGGCATATAACTGGCAAGATCAGTAATCACTCCCATTATGTTCATTGAGACAAGAACTATCCAACAGTATTTTGGCCTGTAAGAACAGTCCCATCCAACAGAACTAGTGGGAGAAGCTGGGGATAGGTCACACTCCTGGATCCTTTCCTCTTTCCTCCCACTGGGAGGATGGTGCAGTGGTAGAACTTAGCACATCTTTTGGAGCAAGCCAGCCATTTTTCAATGACAATTTATTTACACAGACAAGGAGAAATAGCTTCTTGGACACTGCATACATACCAAATGCTGATTTTCTCTTTTAACTTCTTCTAGACACAATGGCAATTGGCTTGTTTGAAAGACAACAGATTATAAACTGAAGGGAGAGCAAATGAGAAGGAAGCAAACACAAGCCCAACTTTACGACTTGCTGAAACACTTGAAATTGGGTTTGGACCCAAGAAGCTTTTGAGATGACCAAACCAATTTATTTTTAGCTGCAAATATGGGATATATAAAATAAAAATGAAAAGCTGGACAATCTAGGAAAACAAGGAAGAGTGTGGAAACCAGTCAGTAAGTCTGGTAGTCAGTAAGTAGATGCCTCCTCCCTTTCTTGTTGCAAAGAATTAGGAAGGGATAGGAAATTACATCCATAAAAGGTGAGTCATTGTTACTCATCAGCAGTTAGCTTTGCCTATTGAAACAGGGAGTTAACAGAAGGTTGGCAAAAAAATACTCCAGTCCTTCAAAAATAACCAAAAGCCAACATATCTCATGCCTCCTTCTCCAGCACCACCTGGGTCCATCCCGTTTGCAGCTTTAGGTTAAGCAAATCACTTTTTGTCTGACTCTACTTTAGGATGAGGTTTTCTGAGAGGGGAGAGCCATAGTTCTGTCTCCATCTAGTTTTACGGTGTGTGTAAGGGGTAAAAAATGCTGCAATTGCTACATTTCTGCTCTTTTCTGATCAGTGCTAGTGATAATGATTTCCTTGTTATGGCTTGTAGACTCCAGCACGCTGCTGTGTTGATGCATAGGAGGGCTCAAATCTGAGTCTTAAATAGAAAAGGTTTTGGTTCTAGCACAGCATGTTGGTAAAATATCTACTGACAAGTCAGAAAAAAATTGTTCCACATGGCCTGTAAAACATATGTTAAAAATTATGCATCACAGACCAGCTTTAAATTATTCATTTTTAATTCCTTCAGCCTTGAAGGGCCTTTAAACACTGACTACTGAGAAACAATCCTGCCACTGAGGGAACAGCTATAAAATAAAAAAAAACTGGCTACTTAAAAATATAGAGAAAATTGCTCTACCTAGGCACAGTTTTTGCATTTTAAAATATGAATAAAGGGCTGGATCCCCACCTGGTGAAAGCTGATACAGCTCCTTTGAAGTCTGAATAGCTATCCCTCTACCAACAGTTGAAAGCCCTGGCCCAAAGTTTAGAATAGGTATAGTTTCTCTTCATAAAAAGACAAGGAAGATTTGCATGCTTAGTTCAAACTATTTCATATTCACTGAGCTGAGGAAATACTGTCTGTGAAACAAATCCTGGATTCTTTCCCAAAACCATCTAAATGACACTTGCTAGAGTGTAAAGGTGAGCAGATCCAGCATGCTGGGTTGGACCCTGCTGTAATTACGACAGCACAATTGGAGAGCACTTGTTACCTGCACGCTTATTGGGGTCCATCAGTGAATCTGAGAGCATCTAAAGGAATCAACTGAGTGTAACACTGATATAACAAAGAGAAAGAAATTTCACACTTGCTGTTTCAGGAGGATTTGGTTTTGTTCTCTGCTCTTGGCTCAGCCAGGTGTTAGCGGAGACCTGAGGAACTTCTTCATACATATCACTGCTACACCCATGTCACCATATCATGCCTCCCTGCAACATTTCTGGGGCAAGCACACTCCTGTTCTGCCTTGCACTACAGAAAGGAGCCCTTCTGACCATACTCAGTCACTGCAGATCTTGCTTCTGTATCTCCTCCTTGCAACTTGTTACCAAAGTAGATGCGGCTGGAGGGGCGAATAAGATTTTACCCCTTGTGTGCTGCAGAGAAACGATGCAGAGATCGGACTGAAAATACACAAAGGCAGGGGCTGGGGTGTGGTGGTGGGGAAGTATTGTCTCTTGCTCCTTTTCTTCAGTGACGGAATGATAGAATAGCTGTAAGGGATCTTAAATATCATTTAGTTCCAACCGTCCGGCCATGGGCAGAGACACCTTGCACTAGATCAAGTTGCTCAGGGCCCCTTCAGCTTGGCCTTGAACACTTCAAGGAATGGGGCATCCACAGCTTCTCTGGGAAATCTGTTCCAGTGTTATCTTGATTAACTATCATTAATTAGAACATTCTTGACTTCAGGGTTACACTTTCCACAACCTAGTAAAACTTCATATGGTGAATGATGATAAATCACCTCTTTACTAGATTCACCCTTTGTCTCTGTTGAACTCATGGCCAGACCAAGTGTGGTATACCAGGTAGTGAAACACAGCGTACTCACACTCTTTCTTCCCCAGGCACTGTCGATTTCATAGGATAACCTTAGAGCCCTCATCATCCTTTCACTTCCTCCATCCCCTCAAAAAAATGCTTGGGAGAAATCTCCAAGCCTGACTCACAATCCTATTACTGTGAGTTGTTCCCCAGAGATTATTTTTTCATAAACAGACCCAGTCACCCACTATTACTGTTGAGGAATTAAAGGACCAAATTCAACTAATTTGCCTGAAGGTATGAAAGTATCAAGCCAAGAGGGTAACAGAAACTGTCACAGATGATCAAATTTGAGCTCCTTGGGGGCCTTATCCCACCTCCAGAAAAGTGTCAAGGAGCTCCTGGGAAAAATCAGTGAAGAGCTATTCAATAGACTGTTTCGACCACACAGTAATTCCTTGTGTTGATACATTTCTCGTAAAAGAAGACTAATGTTTTGTTTTGGTTTGCTTTTTTACATTCATTGCTTTATATAAAATTCCTTCCAAGCCCTGTTTATGTAGGGTATAATACTATGCTGCTCTTCAGTATCCAAAGGCAGGATTTAGTAACAGGGTGAGTGCCTTGAAGGGTTTGTAGGGGCTTATGCTCCCTAAGCAGAAAGCTCAGGCTGTCACAGGTACTCTCACCCAAATGCAAATATCTGCACAGCGTGGTACATTATGTGACACTGGTCTAAATTCACACTTAAGCTTTTACTAGTATAACTCTATGGAAACAAGCTCAGTGATGATTGATGACTTACAGCTCCTACATAGCACATTACAGGTTACAGTGGAAGTATGTTCTGCTGGATGTAATAAACCAACAATGTGGGCAGTTTTGGTAACTAGATTAATAACCTGTAAACTCATCTGCTTCACAAAGGGAGTTATATACCTGCTGTCCAGCATTAAGGAATGTGTTTTTCAGAGATCAGGAATACATTCTCCCTTTTGATATGTGCTGTAGATGTTCATCGTGCATGTTACACTGCCTATGGAAGGGCGAACGAGAGATCAGAGATAATTCCCTTCTTTTGAGGTGGTATAACCCCTCCCCACCTCACTTCTAGTCTTTGCTCCAGTCTTGACACACTGACACAAAAAAAGACAGTATTATGTTGTTAAAGAGTTTTAGCAGACACTTTATAATTTGAATGTATCTGTCTGGGAGGTTCTTTGATGATTCTATATTCTTTTTTAATTCTACATTTTTTTATTGTCACCTTAAAAATGTTTGGTTTTGGACTGAAAGTAAAGGGCTGAAGCACCTCTCCTGTGCAGACAGGCTGAGAGAATTGGGGCTGCTCAGCCTGGAGAAGAGAAGGCTCTAGGGAGACCTTACGCTACCTTGCAGTACCTAAAGGTACAAGGAAGCCGGAGAGGCAGTTTTTCCACGGAAATGGGGAAAGGCTTTAAACTGAAAGAGAGTAGGTTTAGATTAGATATAAGGAAGACATTCTTTTCTGTGAGAGTAATGATGAAACAGGTTGCCCAGAGAAGTTTGAAATTAGATGATCTTTAATGTCCCTTCCAACCCCAACGATTCTATGATTCTACGATTCTCGACTATGTGCTATTTTTAATTAACGATGCAACGTACATTTTCTCCTACGAGAAGTGCAGAATTTCTTTCCACTTTCCCTGCCGTGATCATCTTTGAGCCCAGTTTGACATATAGCAGTCTGGGGAGGGGAGGGGGGAGGGGAGGGGTCTTTGGGAAACACAGACGTTCCTGGGCGATGATCCTCTAGGGAGCAGGATTTCATCCCGGCACCACCTCGCAAAGGTGAGGCCGGGTTCGCATCGCACCTCTCCGCGGCGCAGCCCCCCTCAGCGGCCCGCAGTGGGGGAGACGGCGGGGTGTAATTGGGGAGGGGAGTAGCGCGAGGATGGGATGAGGAGTGTGACGAGGGGCGGGGGGCAACGAGAGGGGGAGACGATGGAGGGAGGTGATGGAGAGGTTGAGGGGGGCGACCGCCCCTCGCCGCCCGGCCCCGAGGAGGAGCCGGCGGGGCCCCGCTCCGTCCACGTGGCCGAGGGCGCGCTATATGAGCGGGCAGGAAGCGCTGGGGAGGGAGCAGGGGAGGGACGGGGCGCCCGGAGCAGCTCGGCGGCCAGTGCCGGCAGACAGACAAGACAGCGCGGCGGCAGCGACAGCAGCTACCGCCCGTCCGACTCACCTCCCCCGCCGGTCATGGGGCTCGGCAGCCCGCCGGCTCCCCGCGCCCCGCCGTGAGTACTGTGGGGTTCCTTCCCTCCCTGCCGCCCTCCTTCTCCCGCTTTCCTCCCCGCTTACCTGCAAATCCTCCAGCTCCTCGGTGCTGCAAAAGCACGGTGGGAGACTCCCTGCGCCTCGTTCGGCTGTTGAGTTGTTGGATTTTTGTTTTTAAAAATGTTTATTATGTAGAAACGGGGGTGGCCCAGACGCTGGCGGAGCTCGCAGCATCGTCCAGCGGGTGCCCCGGCACCGCGGAGCGGGAAGGCTTCGCCCCATCCAGCCGGGATTTCCCCGCTGTAGGGAGGCAAAGGAGAGGCGGCGGTGTGTGCTCCGGAGCCAGGGGCACCTTCGGGCGATGCTCGGATGGCCGCAGCGGCAGGGGAATCCCTCTCCCCAGCCTGCCTCATGAGAGACCGGTCCTGCCTCTCGCAACCTCTGGGTGGGTTCAACGGGAGGGATCAGCCCGGCAGAGTCCCACACCTGATTTCTTTTTTATTTTTTCCCCCTGGATAGGCTGTGTGCTGAGAGAGGAAAGCCCGTGTTACTCCGTTAGAGAGCAAAAATCAGACTAGCTGTCTTGGGTATCTGCTTGCACGTTCCTCCTCGCAGAATTAATTTCCAGTAGAGTATAAATAATTTTAGAGGTCAGGAGTTTGTTTTCTCTTGCACTTGATATGCTTGTCTCTGTAGCAAATACATCCCGGGCCCTTACTGTGATTGCATGTAGTCTCGGTGTAAATGAAAGCAAACTACTTAAAAAAATGCCTCAATACATATTTACTCATTTGAGGCACACAAGATTTTTCAACTCTTGGATACATGCAAGCCCAACCGTTACAAATACATTGAAATAACTCATCCATATAATTGTAAGACTGAATTATATATCTGCCTGCTCGGTACATGTGTTAAAGGAAAAACCTCCCTAATTATGTATCTTTCAGAGAGATTGGAAGAGTGACAAAGCCCTTGTAATCTTTTGGGTCAACTTTCATAAGCTCCAAAAGCTCTCTTTGAAAAGGAAATTAAATTTCAGTGTGCAAAAGGGACAGGAGATTCAATGATATAAAAAAGTCTCTTATTCTACTTTGATCTTGTCCTCAGGAGTTGATTTACTTTGCTGCTCTTCAGTGTCACAAGTTAAAATGAAGTCACCTTTAAATGGAGTCTTCCTGTCTCTTGGGGGTTCGGAAGGTACTCAATTAACAGTACACTCCTCCTGTATATTGTTTACACGGCTTTAGCTGGAGGGGTGGCTCTGCGGAGCATCTGCTTGGAAATACTTGGATTGTTACATCCATGGCATCTTGTGCCACCCGTGCCAGCCAGCACCTTCTACGTTCAGCATGTTCACCCTTTCTCAGTTTTTCCATCTCTATCCGAAGCCAACAGTGCTCTGCCCACTGTTCACAATGCCTCAGCAGAGCTGCTGTTGTGTTAGAAGAAGTTGGGAATGGCCCTGTTTCCCCTTTCTTGCTTTGGGCAATGGCAGGATGGTTATCTGCCGGGCACACCTGTGCTTAAGGTTCTTTCTGGCCTCATCTGGGCAACTGACAGTTTTTAATATGTTTGAACACATGTTCAGGCGGTGGCTGGGACTGGTGCAGGGAATGGCTGTGTGTGAATAAAAAGAGTGGATTTGTCATTTAAAGGCACTTGTTTTCTTGACTATCCTGGAAACAACAAAACCCCATGGTTAGCTTATGGTAAACTTGGCACTCTGTTCCTCTGCCAGTTTCTCACTTCATTTACTCTATTTTGGTGCTGCTGTAGGATAATGTTTCAGTGGCAGGAGTCCTGTATCCTGTGCCTCAACAAAGTCCCAGTCTATGGTCTTGCCAAACCAGCTTTAAAGCTACCACTAAGTTTCTGAAGTACAGTTGTGCTAATATACAATTATTTCACCTTTCTGCTAGTGACATGTGAGAGCATAGCCTCTGAAAGAGCTAAAGAAGAGAAAAATCTTGTGCCTTACTCTCTTGGGTCACTCACTTGGTGAGTGTAGGGTGCAGGGGAGACAGTGACTTTTTCGCACATTCTGGCCAGAAGGGAACTTAAATCCTTGCTTGCAGTTTTTCTTTCAAACTTGATAATACTAATACTTCTCAATTGAGGAGGGTCACCTTTAACACTAAACATATTTTAGTATCTTCTTATCAATTTGCTTTTCTGTTTATGTAAAACTGGGAATAATTTGAGGGGAAATTAGTGTCATGAAGAAGGCAGTTTCATCTTTAAGTTATAAAAATGCTTTTTATGTCAAGTGAGTTAAAAGTGCTGCTGTTAAACAATAGTTGCAATATATTTTTATTAAGAGCATTTTTAGAAGTATTTTCAAAAGTGCAGTGAAGCAGAAATGTGCTTTTAAAACAAAGGAGTAAGGGTAAACTCAGCTCCACAGCATATTTCAAGCACTGTTAATCCCACCACCTGGTGGAGCTTTTCATGGCTTTGGCTGAGGGAACTCTTAGTAAGGCTGCTTTTTTTGTTTTTTTTTTCCAACACTTTTACATGCCACATGTAGAATTTCTTTCACTTTTTTTTTCTTTCTTATACCAGACAATTGTTCTATGTTTTCTGTATCATCTCGTGCTTTGCAGAAGGTAGCATAGGACGACTGGTGTCTCATCTGAAGCAGCCCCTCTTAGCAGACAGGTGAACTACTGAAGTAGGGGATGAAGTTTTCACCTAGTACTTCTTAACTGGAAGAATTATTTTTAATAATCAGCCCCTCTTCCAGGATATTCTGATGAAATCTTTCAGTGCAAGCCCAGGCAGCTTTGTGTTAATTTTTTTTATTGTTTTGTAAGTGTTACTATAAAATGCTATAACATTCTTATTTACTACAAAAATACTATCTAAATGGCCTGTGTGCAATCAAACTTGCAAGGAGAATAGAAGCAAACGCATTTTTAACTTACCTGAGATTACTCATATTGGCTATTTTTAATATGGGTGTGGATTGCAGAAAATAAGGCCACGTGTGGAAAACATACCTTTGCCCCTCTCTGGCATAGTCTTGTCTAATGGCAATAAAGTCTGTCATGTTTATGATACTCCTCCTAACTGAGGGAAAAAAAATGTAAGTCAGAGGTATGCAAGCTGAAAAATAAACACTAGAGCTGCCTGTCAGTTCATGGTTTGGAGGAATTGCTTAAAACAGTGAGAAAGCTTCTTGACTTATATTACAAAGCACTTTGACCTGAGCACTATGACTAGTGCAAGAGGTGCAGACTTGCAGACAATTTGATGCTGTAAATATTCATATTGTTCTTATTGCCATAGTGCCTGTGGCAGCAGGCAACAGACTAATGGAGGCTTTGACCAGCCTAGGAGCGTGGTAGCTCCCATCTGCCTCTCCATTCCAGGCAGACATGGTACTCCTGGTCCCACCAGTGGGATGGACATATACCTTTGCAGCCCATCCAGAGCGGGAGAGGGTCTGGGCTGGCTTGGTGTTGGAGGATTGATTCGTTGCCTAGTATGTATCTGCTCTGTATTGCCCAACAGGTATATGATATACGGAATCTCTTACCAGGCTTCAGGGATCTTAACTTCTTAACCATAGTCACTTAGTGCCATTTGAACTGCCCTGAACTTTCTGTCCTTGTCTTCTGGAGCCATTACAGAAAAATGTCAGTCAGACTCCTCATGTTGTATTTGAGACTCCAGGGAAGGTGAGTTTAATGTCTAGGATATCTCCACTAGCACCTAAGACGTGTTTGGCAACTGAATTAACCCTGAGACAGCTATATGTGCTTTCTGGGCACTATTATTTAACTTATGAAATAAATAACATTATCAATATGTGTGGCCTCTTTTTAGGGTGTAAGTTGACTAATTGTTCGGAGTTGTCCCTTCATGTGACTCCTCTTGTTCAGGTAAGGGCTCTGTGCCACCCTGGCATTCATTAACAGCGGCCACAGAGGAAACGATGTGACCCTTCTGGTCACCTTTCCCACTCTTACCATAACCTCTATTTTCCACTGATCCCAAGTGTCTCATGCTCTGGTTTGTAAGTAGGAAACTCAAGTCACTCTGTGGAAAATTTCCTATAATGCTCTGAAAAACTCTTGTAAATTAGGGCTACACAACCCCCTCAGCTGTGAAATAGCTGTGGATTGTGGAAAATGGGGGGCCTTGGGGATCAGGGAGCTCTTTAAAAACTCTCAATAATATTGGTGGAATATGCTCTGAAGCATGACTTAAGATTAGGAATGTCTTTAATTGTGAAGACTGTAGTAATTGTTAAAATGTAGTTGGGAGTGGGGGCGGGAAAGGAGAGGGTGGAAAGCAATTCATTCCTGGCTTTGCTGCACTTTGAAGTGCTCGTGATTAAGTTCTTTCTTCCAGACTAACTCGCATGTCCTTTCTCTGGGAGAAGACTTTTGTCCTCTCATGCACAGAGCACAACCTTTGGGTGGAGAGGGGTTGTATTTCAGGAAATCTGTTAACCTTATTGAACCATATATGTTTCTTTTGGCTAATCCCACAGCTATTTCTGTGAGACAATGGTGTGAGGTATGACAGAGTGCAAAACAGACACAATGTAAGTTATTTGAAACCAGCATCTGTTTACTAGCATTTGAAGCATAGCTTTCCTGGTCTGAGGACATCATGTTAATAGAGCCTTTGTTTTTTTGTAGTAGCTTTTCCATCTCTTTGGAAGTCCTTTCTCCCAGCAGTAGTTTTCAGTGCAGGCTCAGCGCTCTGTAGCTTTCCATCCCAAAGGGTTTGAGTGGAGGGGGAGAAGTGAGGAACTGGTTGGAGTCCACAGGGTCCAGCAATACTGTTCCCCACCTTGCTGGTGCCTGACACAGGATCGCTGCTGGCATGGAGGTGACCACATGTAATTTTGGCATCCCCAAAACCCTCCTGCAGTGGATCATTCCTTGTCCACAGCAGAGTAAAAACTGTCACAGTGAAGCTGAGGTATTAGATCTGATGCAGTTTTTTTAAAATGTCTCTGGACTGGGTAATTGCTACTGACACTTTTCCAGGATCAGTGGATTTTTAGATTTTTTTTTTATTATTGTTTTTAGAGCTGCGGTACACCAACAAAAACAAAAGATTGTCCCTTTTTAAGGGCACTACATTATTTCTGGAGGCTGGATCTTCAATCAATGACTTAATCTTACTTATCTGAAATACTGTGTGTGCTGACACATCAGTGCTGTATGAGCTTGAAAAAGAAATCTAATTCTATCAAATCTGCTAGCTCAGTTAATATGACCCTGCCAGGGAAGCATAAGACATCACCCCTAGGTTTTTTAGGTAGGAATCAGATTCCTACTTGCCAGCTCAAATTCAAAGCACACTGCATGTGGCCAGGTTTGGATTTTTTAAGATACCTGCTTACAGCCTGGCATGCAAAATCACAGATCAAATTAGACAATAGCATTTGAATAATTGGTTAAAACATAGCAGTTTTATATAGACAGTCCTTTGGGATTAGTCATCAGAGACCTGTTTTACTTCACCCTGTGACTTCTACTAACTCGTATGTAAAGAACATGGTGTAGGGCTCCCTGCAACTTGAATCAGAGCTGACCTGACAGTATTTGTTTCTTTTATGCTAGTGTGCATCCAGATTTACCAGAGTGTGATAAAGATATGCATGTCTATGTACTAAATTTCTTTAGTCTATTGGGATATGGTGATGGCTTTTACAGAACCTGCTTGAGCAGCTGCATTAGTGTGGGACTTCAGCTGCCTATGCTATTGCTCCATGCATCTAGTGCTTTCTCTTACTAGAATTTGACTTATATAGGTTTGTGTAGATGATCTGACTGGGAGTTTTTTGGTGACAATGCTGAGAAAAATACTGGTTTACACTGAATTGAAGCAATCTTTAGTTAAAAGGTAGGTCAAGATAATTATGATTTCGATAAAATGAGGTATTCTTGCTTTTTAGTTTACTTAATCTTAATTCCAGGTCCATTACAAACTCTTAGATAGTAAAAGTTAATTATTTTAAAAGAGTTAAGAAGAAAGTATGCCTTCAGAAATGTCAGAATGGTTCCTCTGAATTTAGTGTGACCTACAGCAATTTGGTTTGTCAGCCAATGTTATTGTATAAAATACTGATATTATACCTGTATTTGGGTTTTAGTTTCTGGTCTCTTTGAAGCTATTTTTGTACTGAAGTTATTGGTCTTTGGAAGGTTCATCCTACTTATCTCTTCAGGGATGGTTGTGTACATTTCAAGTAAAGACAGGACCTTACCTGCTCTTCAGTCTAATGCTTATTAGAAGAATTAGAACTCTTGCTTCTTGATCTTTCCCCCTCCTACATATTCTGCTTTTCCCATTCAGTTAAAATTTGCTTTTATTGAGAAGCAAATATGACCAGATCAAGTCTCCTGCATGTTCACTCTGCATCTTACAAACAGACCCACTGCTTTTCTCAGACTTACGTTTAATTCTAGTGTAAAAATTTAGCCTGAGAGGTGAAAATGAACATTTGCTCGCCCTGTATCCCATTAATAAAAGTTCAGCTACTAGTGTTGAGGGTGATCTGATGTCTCTGGATGATCAAGCAGTAACACTGTGGAACCACAAAGCAGGTAGAGGTTAAGGCAGGACACAGAGGCATGTTCAATTCAGCAGCTGAGAAAGTGTATAATAATTGCAATGAAATTATTGAAGTTATCACAGAACATCCTGAGTTGAAAGGGATCCACAAGGAACATCAAGTCGAGCTCCTGGCCCTGCATGGAACAGCCCCAATAATCACACCATGTGCTTGACAGCATTGTCCAAAATGCCTTTCAAGCTCTTCTTCAGAGCTTCGGGGAGAGTTTTCCTATCTTGGTCTCCTTTTCTTTCTGTCATGAGTAGACACTGAAATGCCCTTCAGTCCTGCTGTTCTGGTATCCTTCTGTGATTTTTTTTTTTTTCCCCTGTCATGGTTTAACTCCAGACAGTAACTAAGCCTCCCACAGCTGCTTGCTTACTTTCCCATGGAGGGATGGGAGAGGGAATTGGAAGGGCAAAAGTGAGAACTCATTGGCTGAGACAAATTAATGAGTCAAGTGAAAGCTGCTCTTGCCAGCAAAACAAACCAAGGAATTCTTTCACTGCTTCTCATGGACAAGCAGGGTGTTTGGCCATCCCTGGGAAAGCAGGACTTCAGCATATGTAGTGGTGACTTAGCAAGACAAACACCATCACTCTGAACATCCCCTGCTTCCATCTTCTGCTCCCATCTTTGTAAGCTGAGCATGGTGCCACACAGTATGACCCTGAGTCAGTTGAGGTCAACTGTCCTGGCTGTAGACCCTCCCAGTTCCTTGTCCACCCCCAGCATTGTTGTTTGTGGAATGGGGTGAGGAGCAGAAAAGCCGCTGGTTGTGTGCAAGCCCTGCTCATCAATAATGAAAACATCCCTATGCTATCAACACTGTTACCAGCACAAATCTAAAATGCGGCCCCACACCAGCTACTGTGAAGAAAATTAACTATCCCAGCCAAAAACAAGAGTCCCTCTTTTGCACATGCTCCTCCTCTTACTGGTCTTGTTTCTATAACTGCTCCTTGCTTGAAGAGAACAGGCTATTTCCGCAGCTGCTGACACTCCCCTTCCTCTTCCACGCTTTGTTCTCTGTGTGTCAAGGTTAGAGCAAACC
>VYZS01089009.1:4574-18298 GCA_013400695.1 Neodrepanis coruscans | reverse complement strand
TACCCAAGTCCTGTCTGTGTGGACTGTCATTGCACTAACTGAGAAACAAAAGTAAGGTATTTTCCCTGTTTTCAATTTATTATTTTGGACAAAGGACAGTTTTCCTGTGGGAACAAGCCAGATCAAGAGTTGTATCTTAGTGCAGCAGAAAGCAATCCTTAGATCTTTCTCAGGTGAGCTCTCAGGGACTCACACATCCAACTTTTCCTCTTCTGTATGTGTGAATTTTTAAAAAGGCCTTGCTTAAAACTTCTTTTTTCCTCATTTATCTTACCACACACAAACTTAGAGCTTCTCTGTATTTTATGAAACAAAACCCCAGCACGGCTTGGTTTTAGGAAACAACTTCATCAAGGTGTAACTCTCCCTTGAGGTTATTCTCAGAGCCTCTAACCACACTTTTGCCTTGTCTCTGAACTTGGAAAGTAATCTTAAGAGTTTTGTACTGGCAGACAGCAGCGAACTTTACACCTTTACTGTCTTGCTTGGAAATTTGCTCGCTGTGATACTCAGAAGATGCCAGTGTATATCTTCAGTGAGGAACTTCTCATGGAACAGACTGGAGATGGAAAAGGACCTTGGGGCACTTCCTATGGGACTTTCAGGCTTCTTTGGCAGAGGTGCACACATGGAGGGTGGGATTACCAGGGTGGTATGTAATCCTTTCCACTCTTGGAAGAAACCAGCTGGCTTTAAAAGACAGCTTTTCCACAGGGTGAAAGTTGATGCCATTGGAACTGGTGCCACCTGCTTCAGCACTGCTGGCATCCTCCTCGTTTAAATAGTGAGATGTGGCATACTGCCATCTGTGCCCAAGGGATAAGTGGAGGGTAAAACCAGGAGAGATTTTGGTTGCTTGTTTTTAAAAGCATCTCTCACAGTCCTTCATCTCTACAAAGGGAAGAGATCCAAATTTGCCTTTTTTACTTTTGTATCTTATCAGGTTACGTTTCTCAAGGGTAGTTCTTGGAGATGGAAATTGTTATTAGGGCACTGACACTTTTCTGAATATTAAAATCCTCTTGCTTTTATAGCTGTCAGAATCAATTTTTCAGATCTCCACTTCCAGCTGCCGTACTCACTTTTGAGCTGGTTGCTACTCCTGGGTAGGTACGTTTTGCCTGGCACCAACAATATTGACTTCTAAGGAAATGAAAGTGTTTCTGCATTTCAGATCAAATCCTGCATTTTGTTTATGATACTCTTTTCCATCAGAAACAAATGTTGCATGACAGTTTCACCTTTCTCCAAGAGAGAATAGGGTTGTGCACAGTAACCTTGAGTATAGACTTGTCATATTTAGTAAGCTCATTAGGACTTGATCTGCTCATTACCTGGAGACTATTGAAGGCAAGACTGAAATATCTCACAGAGACAGCATGGGCAGCATGCTTTCCTCTGAGTCAGCTCAGCACATGTATTGGAATCGATTGCTGAAGCTGTCATCTGCTTACTGAGACTTACAGAGCCTGTGGCTTCTCATAATCCGTAAAACACATGGCACTTGTATGAACAGTCATGTCAATTGTGGTTTCTTTACACAAAGACAACAGATCTCTTCCATCTGTATAGCAGAGCCCTCTCCTTAGAGCCATCAGTCATCACTGTTCAGGAGTCCAGCTGAAAGCGAATAAAGTTTTCTTCCCTACAAACTTAGCCTCCCCTTCTCAAAGGAAATTCTTTCATAGGTGTGGCATCCCTTGCCAGTCCACTTACAGCTCCTATAGAATTTCAACTTCCTGTCCAAAGTTGTTGGGACATAAGTTAACAAAACTTTGAGGAATAAAAAAGGCCGTGGAATAAGGGATCCTTGTCAACAGTACATGGTGAAAGACTTCAGACCTAATGAGTGATTTTTGAGGCATGCAGCAGATACCTGGAGAGAGTCTTAGGTTTGGGGAGAGTCAAACTGTTTTGTTTTTTTTCTCAGGAGGTGCAGAGCAAAGGCACAGCACTGGCATCTTGCATTAAAGGTGTCCTTCAACCTGCTCAGTAGGCTATTTTAGGAGGCATAAGTGATGTAATCAGCAGACACACTAAAACACTTTTTGTGGTTTCACCCTAGCCAGCAATCAAGTACCAGGCAGCCACTTGCTCACTCCCCCACCAGCTGGATCAGGGTGAGAATCAGAAGTTTAAAAGCTGGAAAATGCATGGGTTGAGACAAAGACAGTATAAAAGAGAAAGCAAAAACTATGCACACAAGCAGTGCAAAACAAGGAATGAATTCAGTGCATCCCATGGGCAGGCAGGTGCTCAGCCATCTCCAGGACAGTAGGGCCCATCATGCATAATGGTGGCTAGGAAAGAGCAATACCATTATTTCACATGTTCCTTACTTCCTCCTTCTTCTCTGCCTCATTTTATATGCTTCCTCCCATTATATATGCTTCAGCATGGTATCATATGTTATGGAATATCCCTTTGTTCAGTTGGGGTCACTGTCCTGGCTGCATGTCCTCCCAGCTTCCCATGCATTCCCAGTCTCCTTGTGACCAGGGCAGTACAAGAAAATCAGAAAAGACCTTGGTTCTGTTTAAGGCCTCCTCAGCAATAACAAAAACATCTCAATATTATATCAGCACTGTGTTCAGCACAAATCCAAAACATAGCCCCATACTAGCACAAACCAGCATACCACTCTACAACAAATGAGAATAATATTTATGCAGGCTCATGCTATCCTTCCTGATGGATAACTTCATAGTTCCCTGTTACTTGTGAAATTTTTATCTTCATCTAAATAGGATGGAGATATGTAACTTGGCCTCTTTCACCAGAATGCCGTGGGTTCACACTCAAGACTGATGTGTTAGCAAGGATGTACCACAGGCATCATGAAGGGCAGAAGTTATGTCCTTTTGGTTTAGTTGCACAGAGGTTCACAGTATTATTGAGGTGTTCGGTTTTTGATCTTAATTAAAAATTAATAAAGTGCTCTATGGCATGGTTATCTTTTCATTGCTTGACCTGTCAAAGGAGCCAGTGGCAGGGGAAGGACACCAGTAAGTTTCAGTTGATATGCATTAATATGTAACAATGCTGGAATTTCTATTGAGATGCTTCCTGAGGATGTTACAGGCATCTGGCAAAAGCTCTGCTCCTTCTTTCCTTTGATATATTCCCAGAACCAGAGACAGATGCTGCAAGTCAGAGTAATTAAATGTATTGGTTTCTTGTAAGAAACGGTTGCTGTAGTTCATTTCATGGTTAGGGAGTCAGGAGGGATCTTTAAACACATCTTTACTCTGCTTGTGTAATTTGAAGGTGGCTTTTTTTTTTGATTTGGTGTTGGCTTGTGTTTTTTGGGGGGGGATTTTTTTTCTTTTATTGCAAGGCTTATTTAATAACTTTGTAGGCAAAAGTACCTTTCAATGCCAAGTATCTTCTTTTGGGTGTTCACTGTAGTGCTTTCTTTGCTACTCAGCTCAGAGTGCTTTAGACAGAATTGGAGAGGGACATGAAGGAGAATTGCTTTATACTTAGCAGAATTAGGATAAGCCCACAAGCACATGGTTTGTGCTTAATTCCAAGTGCTTGAATCTGATCTCACTCCTACTAATCTCTAAAGGGATTATTCCTGATTTACACCATGCTGAATGAAATCAGAATCTGTCCCTGAAAGCCTGTTTGTGCTTCAGACATTGTCTCAAAGTAGCTGAACTGCAAATATGAAGAGGAAACCTGACTTTCTGTCGGCTGATTGTTTAAATTTGTCAAGCAAAGTTGACTATAGTTTATTTAGCAGGGTTTATTTTAAACTTAATTTTATCCAGGAAATTCTAGTGCAATAACACAGGCTAGAACCCATCTACCTCTACTGTACTGATAGTAATCAGAAAACCCTCTTTGATGCAACACAGTGCTGGTTTTTTTGCATAGTACTTTTCATCTGAGGGTATTAAATAACTACTTCATTGCAACTCTGGACGCTGTTCAGCCAGACAAATCTCTTTAATGACCTGCAGTGACTCTCGTTGCTAGCAGTGAAACAAAAACAAGTTAGTACATTGGGTCTCTGGTCATGAGTGGCGTGTGTAAGAAGAGGTCTGCAACCCAGAACAGTGTGAAGCTGTTAGCTGAAAATACTGGGGTTTCTGGAATAAAGGCTGTGGCATACTTAGCTGCTGAGAAGAAAATTGATTTTTATTAGCACAAGTACTGTTACTGTTCACTGAGACAGGTACTTGCAAAAGCAAATGTGCAGTCGTGGGGTGGGGAAGCACAGGTAGCCTTTAACTCATTATGGCAACTCCTTTCTAACCCCAAATTGATATACTTTTTGTTCATGTTTTGATTGTCTACATGCTGGTTTTTAAGGCTGTGTTTATATTATATTTGTCTATATCATGATAAAAGGAAAGTTGGAAACACCTTTTCGTAAGGTTGCTCTAAAGGAAATTGGTATGTTATTATATACCTGTGCATGTTTAAAAATAGACAAGTCACATTTATCATTGCTGCAAAGAACATTTTTGGTGTAGTGACACATTTGTACAGTGTTTGAACTAATGCATGCAGCCATATGGTGGGAGCAAGATGGGTGCCCTCACGCAGTGGTCTGCCAATTCCCTTTTAAAATTTTATTATTGAATTCTTCTATCAACTTTGATTTCCCAATAACTGGCTCTTTGTCGTGTCATTTTGAGATGCTCAAAGTTTTAAATGACAGTAGTTAGATGACTGTGGAGGGAGAGTCCTGTCTTTATGGACCATCTACATCCCATAATTCACCCAGCATAATGAAAAAACAGTGAATTCTGGGACATTTGTCAAAAAAGCACAGTATAGGAAGATTTTACTCATGCTGGTTCAGTTATCCAATGTAAACGTTGTCTGCTACTGTGGAGCTGAGCCACCTTTTCCTGGCTGAAAGTGTGGTTATAACATTAAATATATTGAACCAAATTTGACATGCACAATCGTTTGTCTGGAATATACCCTTAATTTTCTTTACAATCAGTGAGAAAGTCTTACTTCAGCAAAGGTGTAATTTAGCTTTATTTCTAGTTACTCCAAGTTGTTAGCCATAGCTAATATAAGCCCAGTCTGTCTGTTCAACAGAGACTGGAGGAGTTAATGACTATTTCTGGAGATGAGAGTTCATTTATTCAGACTGAAATAGCTGGTGAGCAATGCTCTGAGAAAGTTGCATTAAAATAAAAACTCAGTTGGCTTTGTGTCTATAGTTTGTATAAGAAACACAGAAAACTGCATAGTGAACTTTATTTTTCTGTTTTTCACAAAATAAACATTGTCATCATCTCACCTGATAAAAGCAAATGTGCTTATGTGCCATATAAGCAAATGTGTGATTTACTGGGGGAGTGAGACCTTCTGATTAACCCCACACTGCTCAGTAAAACTCTCCTTTCCTTCAGTCTCTCCTCTGCAGCAACATGTGTGTCAACCTGAGTCCTCTTCATCAAAAAAGAGTGATGCTGTAGCTTCCTTTGAAGCTTTTCCTATTTATTGAATCAAACTGATCTAGAAATTCTCGCCATCTGTAGCTCCACTATAGGATAAGAGATATCTTTCCCTATTCATCTCTGCTCTCAGCTGGTCCCAGTAAGTTTGTTGCCACAGCAGATGTAGAAGTGGAGAAACTTTCCAATATACCACATACTGTATATAAACTGTACCGCCTTGCCGAACTGGTTAATGTTGTTTAACTGACATTTCTGCAGTGTGAGAAAAGCTGCATATTATTGCCCAAGCACTTTGTAGTTTTCTGGTATTTCTAAAATGGATGCCAGCACTTGGAAATATTGAGTAATTTTTAATTGAAGGATATGATCAGTAGGTAATTAGTTTTTGAAGTGCCTTGGATGTATGCTGTGTTGTAGAGACAAGCCATCTGGTTTAGCTTCTGTAATGAGTACCCATGGACTGCAATGCCAAAATGACCAGCTTTATTACATCGATGAAGATCTTGAGTAATGCAATTCATTTTCGCAGATTTAAATGAACTAAAACGAGAATGTTATTTGGCCTGAAGTTTTAGTTTCATACTCTTAATTATTAAACTAGGATCATCAATGTATTTTCCAGTATCCTTAAAATAACCAGCCACCACAAATCAGATTACTCAGTTCCTTCCTCTGCCTGCAGCTTTTACCAAATCTGCCATGACCAGGTTTTCATTGCATTTTACATGGATGAGTAGTGTGACTCCCATAAGTGTTGTTTTTACTGCTTCTCTTACCTACAAGCATCATACTCTGCTTCTGACCTTGGGGATAGGCTCGCAGGGAGGAAGAATCATAGAACCATAGAATGATTTGTGTTGGAAAGGACCTTTAAGTCATCTAGTCCACCCCCTCTGCAATGTGCAGGGACACCTTCCACTAGATCGAGTTCCTCAGAGCCCTGTCCAACCTGGACGTGAATGTTTCCAGGTGTGGAGCATACATCACTGTTCTGGGCAGCCTATTATGGTCATACTGTCTCACTAGTGGAGATTACTGGTCAGAAGATTGCTACCATAAATCTGTGTTAGTTACAAAATTCATAGTTAGTGTTGCTGCAGGGTACCTGAGTAGGACTTATACTAGGTACCTGAAGCAGTGGTGTTTGTGTTGCCAGGCTTGTAGCTATGGCACTTAATTACTGCAAAACGAAGACTGATTTGTGGTATCACACTAAAATTAATCCTTCTTCCTGAAATTGTTGTTACACAGTCTTTTTGCTGAAGTCAAATCAGTCATGGTGATGTACTCAAGTGTTGAAACTTGAATACAAAGTGCTGCCCTGTATCCAATGTATCAAGGGGTGTTTGAAAGAGTGAGGGTTACCAGAGGAAGTGACTGGAAGTGGCTGATAAAAACCAAACAATCTTGAGAATGCTTTGATCTGAAGTTGAGTATCTGTGCACCAAGGGAGGAGTGTATTTATTGGAGGAGGACACATCTGCATGTAAGTAGATGTGTTTTATTTGATGTGCTAAGATCAATGTGTCAAAGTCTTTAACTGCTCATCTGGCCATCTTATCTTGTGTTTTCCCTCTTAATTTCTCCCCTGTGTTTTAGAATCATTTTTCCCCTGGTTGTTCTGTGAAATATTCTCATGCAAGCCAAATCTGCAATACAAGCAAGCTGTTTGTCGCACAATAAGAGCAAGAAGGTGCCAGAGTTTTGATTCTGCATAAAAGACCCTCACTTACTTCCTTTTTTTTTGTTTTCTCTCCCCAAACTTGCTATTAAATGAGCAGTACTTTAATGAACCATTTCATGGAGAAAACAGAACTAAACAAAGAAACTTCTTTGTCCTCTATATTGTTCCCAAATGCCTAAATGAAAAATTATTTACAGATTAAAGCCCTTACTGTTTCCTCTGTCATTGTAAAGCAACTAATGAGCAGAACTTGAAAAGCTCTGATATCTCCTGGTTTGGAGTACCAGCCTCTATCACAACATCAAACAACCATGCCAGCACTTTTTCACGGTGTAAAATGACTAAATTTCATAGTAAATTCTCCCCCAATTTAGCTCTACTAATGACTATATGAATGAGACTTTTAATGTAAGCACAAGTTAGAAATCTTAGCTTCAGTACTGGATCTTAAACAATCTGTACAGGAAGAGGTGGTTGGGAATGGAAGCATCAGTTAAAAATTGTCAAGCTTTCCAGATTTTATTGCAATTTTCCCAAAGCCTTGCAATCCACAGCAGACCCAGGGATAAATTACAGGAATTGGGTTCTTTCTGTAACCAGAGATAAGTGTCATGCTCTGAGCGATGGCACGTGATGAACAAGCCAGTGGTCTCTCTCCCAGCAAGAGGTGAGTCACTTGGGTCATTCCTGTCTAAAAGAGCAGAACTGGATTGTCCCGGTTGGGAATTTATTTAACAAACAGTAAACCTGACAATAATAATCATGAAAAAGGGGGAAAAAAAACAAACTATGCTCGACTGGGATGGCTGTTGGAGCAAGGGAGGGAAGGGAGGCTGGCCGGTGGATGGTGCTGGTCCCACTCCAGAGCTGCTGGAAAATAAAGAGAATGAGATGAAACCCAGTGGGGGGCCCAAGGGGAAGAGATACCACTGGAAGCTGCGTGGTCCTCAGCACTGCACTGCCTCCACTGTTGATCCAGCCCGGGCTGAGGGAGAGTGGGAATGAGAGAGAGAGAGAGGGGGCCGGCCGCCTCTTCATTGGATGACGGTGCTGGCCACCACCCCCTCCCCAAGACTTCACCACAAGGCAGCATGGTGGCGTTCCCCCCCAAATGCCTTGTGGCTGCAGTTTGCTGGGAGGAGGGGCCTCTGCTGGCGTCCTACCAACGCCTGGGACCACCAGTAGCACTGCGCTCTGCTGCGACAGGTCCACTCCACATGGCAGCACTGGCCCAGGGACTGGCCTCACCCTGTGCGCTGGCCGCTGCCGCCGTGGGGGCTCTGCCCCCTGCACCGCCACTGCAAGGGGGCCATGAGAGGGGCTGCCACCGCCTCCCACGACTGCCACTCCGCCCCTGGAGTGGGGGAAAGCTCCACCCCCAGGGCCAGCAGGGGCCGCCACCCGCCCTGGCGTGTGGACTGGCAGAGCCCAGGGAGGGGGTGGCTGCTGCATTCCTCTGCCCGCAGCCCCATGGAGCCATGCTGCTCCCACCTCCTGGCTTGCTCATCCATCTTTCTCTTAGGAAAAGCAAAAAAGTTTAAAAGACAAACCCTCTGCTCCCCCATGGACCAGGTGGAGAAGGGCAAGGGGAAAAAAAGGCTTTAAAACGAAAACATTTTGCCACCCCACAACAGGATTCATGCTTCAAGCAGCCTTAGACAGCCAAAGAAGAATAAACTTCAGGTTAAAACCTTGTGTTTCATGTCATTACTTTTTTCTCCTTCCTTTTTATCCCTGCAGTGACAGTGTGTCAGTGGATAACAACAGAAAAGGGAGCGATGCTACATGTGAGAATAATAAAAACTAGCAAGGTCTATACTGTGAGGTCCCAAACTGCAACAAGAAAAATGGGAGCACTTCTCTTGCTGTCTAATGTACAGGAAAGAAAAATAGAGGCAAGTTTAAATGGAGAGTTTGTACAAGCTGAGCCCCACACAATGTACCTCTTGGATCAGATGATGAGATACGTTGTGTATATTTATATCTATTAATCTGTTCTCAATCAAGAAAAAAAACCAAACAATCCTGGCTCACTGAAGTTTGTTATTCATGAAATATCTGGAATATGTCTGTTACATAATATAATGACAGAAGCCTGAATCACTAACTGCACTCCCCAACCACATCTGGTGACACTTGGCCCCTCTACCTGCAATGCTCCTATAGCCTCTGCTTTGAAAAGATGGGTTTTGGTGACAGTATTGATCTGAGTTTATTCTTAACTACTGTATAATTGCAGACTGAGGACTGGTGGCTTACAATTTCAGGGAAACAAGACAACATTTATTTTATCTTTCTTCCAACAAAAGTCTAATATGATCTCTGATTCCAGCCTTTGAAGGGATCCTGTTTGTAGAGATTAGGTGAATAGAGAGTGTTCATTTTTAAACTGAGCAAAAGGGGATAGGCTTTGGACAGGGTTTAATTTCGGTCTCTGCCATAGAAGAGCTGTGAACTCTATTTTGGTGCGGTTTTGTTAGCTGTAGTCTGTAGCTGCTACTTTACACCTCTTTCAGTGCTTCTCTGGTTTTAATTAACATTTCTATATTTTTTAATATACATTATCACGCTAAACATTTTTTGGAACAGCAGGATGAGTTGGTACAGATACTATACAGATACAATACTAAAGTGTGAACAGTCCTTAGGCGTCTATCCTTGAAGAGCTGAAGCACAGAAAGTTTATTTCGTGGAGAAGGCACATCTGCCAAAAGTTTAAACCAAAGAAGACACATGGGGAAACTTTGAATTTGTGGTATAAGAAGATTCTGGTAGGATAAATAATACTATAGGCTCTATTTTTCTCTTTTTAAGAGTTCTCCATATGCCACATTGTACAAACATGATGGATGAGATATTAAATATGTCAGAGTAATATTTGCAGAGACTCCACTGTTCTGGATGGGGAAAGGGGAGTTTAATGCTTACTTGATCTTAAACATACGCATTTATAAAATGAAACCGTGCTTTCTTTTGCTGGGCAGGTAGTTTATGATACCCAAGCTCTTGATGTATGAGAATCCTAACTAAATGACTTTGTAAGCTACAATTTTGTAGCCTTTAATATACTGGATGAGAAGAATGAATGTGGCTCATTTACTGTGAGTGTGGTGAGGAACTGAAACAGCTTGCCCAGAGAAACTACAGATGCCCCATTGCTGAAAGATTCCAAGGTTGTGTTCGATAGGGTGGCTAGATTAAATGTTCCAGCTTTTTTCCCTTTTCAGAAGAAGGGGATAAACAGAAATGCCAATTCTCTCCCCTTCCTAACTAAATTCATCATCCAAAGCCAAGTTGGATGAAGGTCTGAGCACCCTGGTCTAGTGGAAGGTGTCCCTGCCCATGGCAGGGGGTTTGAACAAGATCATCTCTAAGGCCCCTTACACTTCAAACCATTCTGTCATTACACCTCTGGAGAGGTAGTAGACATGGTTGCAAATGACAGAATAGGTTTCCCTCAGCAGGATTTGCCGTCAGCTTGGCAGCGATGTGTAACATTGTTGGAGAGGATATCAAAGTGGGATGCTGCTGGCTGCCTGCTGTGCAAACAGCAGTGAAATCCAGCCACGATGACCCTTAAGCAAAGAAGGATGCATGTGTGCAGGAATAAATTGGCCCAGGTGCACAGTGGTGCCCCGTGGGATTGCAGTTTGGAGAGGTGCCACGCCCAGAGTAGCTGCATAGGGGTCAACCTTTCAAGCAGAAAATCTTGGTGGCAGGAGGAATTACTGCTGCTCAATCAGCTCAGTAATCCAGGGTGCTGTATGGACTGCAATTACTCTTGTGCTTACTCAGAGATGTTATTCTTATAGTGCATTTGACATGTGATGATGGAGAGTGGAGGGAGCTGCCATCACAGAACTCATCTTTTCTTTGGCAGGATGAAGCCTGTCTCTTCTTGGTCACAGTGCTGGGAAGGGGGGTTGAAATGTGGTGACTGCACCAGTGCCAGGGAAGGTGATTTTAGGTTTTCAGGGCTTCCTGACTGTCACGGCTCCAGTACATTTTGTCCCCAGACAAGTTTTTATTTTTAATTTCTGTGGCTTTTCAGGCAAGGAGGCTCAGAGCATTGTCCTCCTGGGTGTCCTGAGTCAGCAGTGAGGACAAAAAGGAGCAAAGGAAAGCTGTCAAATAGAGCCAGTACTCAGAGGATCCAAGAAAAAAAACAGCTGGGAAAAAAGCCTGGCTTCTGGTACTCATTTCCTTAGGAAACACAATGGAGAGCACAAACATGTAAGATGACTAAGATATGAAGGAAAACCATGCTTGCATCTGGCAACAAGCTCTGCCTTTCAGTACTGAAGGTAGGAGTAAGTTTCTCTGTCTTGGTACAGGCACAGTACATGTATTCCTGCCATGGACAAGGCTCCCATTCCTTCTGCTTCCTCTCCATGTTGCTGTCTGACAGCCATTGGTAGAATTGCTACTGGGAATAATATGCTGCTGTGCCATAATTTAAAAACAACCTTGCAGAAGGGAGTCACTGAGGGAATTGAATCTTAATTTTCTTTAAAGAGTACTCCAGTTCCTTTTAATTGGGAGAAACTTAGGAAATGAGAATGAGTGCATGGAGGATAGGCATGGTGCAACATGGAAGTGGTTCATGTTCCTTCTGGAACATTATCTTGTGCTGAGAACTTTCTTAAGAGTTGAGGAGATTGGTGTGGGATGCACGTGACGGAGTATGAGCCTCTGCAATGGACATGCTGCTGTCAGAGCTGTAATCTGACTTCTTTTTATTGGTCACAAAGAGAAATAGGTACTTTAACATTGTCTCATTTTAGCACTGAATTGTCTGCACCTTACTGCAAGTCAGTGAGAGCTGTGCCTGCCCACTTCTTTTATGTCCTTAAAAATAAACAAACAAATGTTTTCTTTTAAAAATATACAGCACATAGGTGTTGTCCATTTTAAATGAATATGAAAGATATGGAAAAGCTTCCTTATAGTCCAAGATTAACAGAATCTTTCTGTAGGCTCAAGATCTGTCCTGCAGAATCCAGGATCCAGACTCCTTTTCATAAAACCTTAATACATAAAAACAGGATCTTAACCTAAATAATCAATCCTGTTAATATCCATGGTTTAGCTGAAAACTAATTGATGCCTTCTTGCTGTGTACACCCCCTGTACACTCTCAAGGATGAGAAGTCCAGAGTGACCTGCTCCCATGTGCCTACACATGTAATGAGTGAACCCTTTTGCAAAGTGTTTGTTTTCCACAATAGAAAACAGCTTCCTGAAGTATTTAATAACATGGTCTTGTTTGAAAGGATGCTGTGAGCCCTCGCCCACAGGGCATATGTTAGGTCGGGTTTTTTTCTCTCAAATGAAAGAATAGCAACATTCAAGTTCCAGTGAAATTTTGATACTTTTTCAAGGTCTTGTTGACCCTGAAACTTGCCACTGTGCTATAGCTTTGGGTAAACCATGAGAGAAGGGTTTCTGATACACCAGATACTGTGTGTCATGCTTTGGGCTGTATTGCTGCCTCCGTCAGGTAAAGGAGAAAATAGCTTTTCCTATCTTAAAGAGCCTTTTATAACTTTCTGGTGATCTTTTGAAGAACCAGTTGCTGGTGGTAACCTGGGGATGGAATTTCTCCTGTACAGCAGTCTGAACAGTTGTAGCCTCTGTGGCAATTTCCCTTTGTTCACACTGTTCAGATGCATTTGTCTGATGACTGGTAGCAGGAGGTTCAGTAGCTCTTTTTTTGGTGGGATAACTCTGCTGTGCATGCAAGTTACCACTGAAATTATAACTCATGTCTTTAATTTGATAGCCCATTGCTCTTACACGAGTTCACTGTCATTGCAAAATAGTGTTTTTATTGGCTTTTCTCAGGAAGGGATGAGGGCATGCAGAAGTGAAATTTGTTTAGTAGAGAAACATTATTTCTGTTGTGTGTTATCAGTTAAATATGTAAAAGAATAAAGTTAAACATATTGGTCATTCATAGAGAAGTAAAGGACCACTGCCTTGCAAATGCAGCTGTGAGGTGTGAAAACATGAGTCCTGTTCAGTAGATTTTGGCTTGTAATTCTGCCTCACACCTCTGACTCTCAACTCTCCTCTTTCTGTCTCTCTGTGTGTTCAGTTTATAATATTTTCATTATTTGTGACTAGCTGGGCAGCTATAACCTTAGATATGATGTGATCTAAAATCTTCTGAGACACTGAAATACTGGAAGACAAGGAAAGATATTGCTAAATAGCACATGATATAATTGGAAAGTCTTACCACAGAAAGCCCAGACGTCTGCTAGAGGGACTATTTTCTAAATTACCTAATTTGGGATGCTTAAGGAACTATGTTAAAAAGAAACAAAACTAAGTTGCGGGCGATTTTTTGAGGTCTAACATGACTGTAATGGGTGATCCTTAGACTTTCAAAAATTCAGATGCTTCCAGAAAAACAAACAAGCAAAGAAACTTCTACTTATACCCTTTTAGCAAGTTGATTTTCTTTTTTTTTAATATATTTTGGAAGCTTTTAAATAAAAAGTTGCATTTCAGGTTGCTGGGAATGCTAAGTCTGTTTCACAGTGGTGCTTTATTTCCAAGGTTTGTGCTGAACCATTATTTGATTTTACACAGACCCCCCCTAAATT
>VYZS01089006.1:3412-14733 GCA_013400695.1 Neodrepanis coruscans | reverse complement strand
AGGGGTCTTTGATGGTTTATGATACGTTCTAAAACATGACACCTGTCTCTCATGTCAGCATGGTTGAGCCAGTTATGCCTCAACACGGGATGAATATCTTCAGGCTTACATCTGAATGTCCTGTGTGAATATAAATGTCCCAACACATACCTTGGTGGGAAGAAGGAGGGGTGGAGACTTTTACAACTTAGTGAGTTGTGAAAGAGAGGACTTGAATGATAAAAAGCATTATCTTGCCTCCTCAGTGTCTTCTTCTTATTGGCCTTCTTATCTGGTCAAAACTCAGCAAACAGAAAAATCTCCCCTTCAGTTAAGTGGGGGGTGAAAACCTGGCCTCAGCAAAGCACCTTGCAAATGGCAGATGGTTTTTGATCATTAAATACTGACATTACAGTCTCTCATGATGTTTAAAATCAGAGAGAGGAAATAAAACTTCCAAACAAATAAATATAGGTAAAAAAGAAATATGTAGTTCTCTAATCACTCACAAGGACCGGCTCCAATACTGGGCCCTGGGGAACACCACTAGCGTCTGAGTGATGGATTTATCTCCATTCACCACAACCCTCTGGAACTGGCCATCTAGCCATTTTTTTACCCACTGAAGAGTCCACCCATCCAAGCTGTGAGCAGACAGTTTTTCTAGAAGGATGCTGTGGAAGACAGTGTTACGCTTTACTGGATTCCAGATAGACCACATCCACAGCCCTTTCCTCATCCATCAAATGAGTCACTTCATCATAAGAGATCAGGTTGGTCAAGCAGAACCTGCCTTTCATAAATCTGTGTTGGCTGGCCTTGATCCCCTGGTTGTCCTGCATGTGCCATCTAATCATGCTGAGGATGACCTCTTTCATAACCTTGCCTTAAACTGAGGTTACGTTGACAGGCCTGTAGTTCCCTGCTTCATCCTTCTGACCCTTCTTGTACATTTTCTTATTTCCAGTCATCTGAAACTTCTCCAGTTAGCCAGGACTGTTAGTAGATGATTCAGGGTACTTTAACAAGTTCTTTCTTCAGTTCCCTCATTACTCTGTGGTGAATCTCATCGGGACCCATAGACTTGTGAATGTCTGATTGGTCTAGAGGTCACTAGCCACCTCCTCCAGCATTATGGGTTCTTCATTTATCTCCAATCACCAACTTCCAGCTCAGGGAGTTGGGTATCCTGAGGACAACTGCTTTTGATATTGAAGACCGAGGAAAAGAAAGCATTAAGTACTTCTGCCTTTTCCTCATCCCCATTCATTACATTACCCTCTGCGTTNAATCTCATCGGGACCCATAGACTTGTGAATGTCTGATTGGTCTAGAGGTCACTAGCCACCTCCTCCAGCATTATGGGTTCTTCATTTATCTCCAATCACCAACTTCCAGCTCAGGGAGTTGGGTATCCTGAGGACAACTGCTTTTGATATTGAAGACCGAGGAAAAGAAAGCATTAAGTACTTCTGCCTTTTCCTCATCCCCATTCATTACATTCCCCTCTGCGTTCAACAAATGATGGAGACACTCCTTAACGCTCCTTTTGCTACCACTGTATTTATAGAAACCTTTTTTTTTTTTTTAACATCTTTAACTGTAGTGGCCAAATCAAGTTGGGCTTTGGCCCTTCTAATCTTCTCCCTATATGACCTTGCAATATCCTTCTGGTCCTTCCAGGTTACCTGACACTCCTTCTAGAGATAATAAATTGTCTTTTTTTTCCCTAAATTTCAGCCTAAATTATCTGTTTAATCACACTGTTTTTTCCCCCAATGACTTGTGCCCTCTAGTGATGTGTGCAGTTGTTTGTCCTCTGGAGTAGACTGAGTACATCCATATGAATATTCATTATCCTCTATAAGACTGAAGATATTTTAGATCCTCTCTAATTCTTTATTCTTAGTGTGACTTCTGATAGTGGTAAAAGACATGTTATATTCCAGTCAAGCTATTCAAGAAAAGTACCTTCTGTTTTTCCTCTGAATGTTGGAACAGAATCCTGGTTAAAATATAGGTTAAAATAAAGGTTAAAAGAGATGTTATTAATGCTCAAAGCAACAAGGAAATATTCTACCCATTTAGGTAGATTATTAAATTATATAGCAATTATACACATATTGTAGAATCATGGAATCGATTATATAATCATAGATTGTCTTGGTTTGAAAGGGACCTTTAATGGTCATCTGGTCCCAACCTCCCTAAAGAGAGCAGAGACATCTTCAACTAGATGAGGTTTCTCAGAGCCCTGTCCAGCCTGACATTGAATGTTTCCAGGGTTGGGGCATCTATCATCTCTTTCAACAGCTTGTGCTTCAGCTCCCTCATTGAAAAGCTTTATTCCTCATATCTAATCTGAATCTACCCTCTTTTAGTTTAAAACAATTACCATTTTTTCCTATCACTATAGGCCCTACTAAAATGTTTTCCTCCATCTTTCTCATAAGCTACCTTTAAGTACTGAAAGTTTCCCTAGATCCTTCTCTTCTTGTGGATATCTATTCCTGAACATTCTTGGTGTTAAAACGTCACAGGGTCAAAATCACGCTTTCACACTTTGAAACCTAGCACACATGTTGTAGAAATAGGGAGATAAATTACTTGTCAAAAGAATCAATGTATTTAAAATATTTAAGTTAATTAATGTGGTAGCTTTCGCATGACCTGAATAATGAACAGACCTGCACAGGACGGAAGAACACACTTCCCATCAAACACACATTTATGCATCTTCCAGATTAACCATGATATAGGTTATCATATTCATAAGATGCATAATAAAACAGACAAATAAAGCTAAGAAAATCAGCAAACAAAACCACACTTTCAAATCAATTTGTAGCAGACAAGATTGGATATAATTGTGGAACTTATTAAATTGGAAATTTTTGGGTGCTTTTCATTCAAGATACATAAAAAAGTTTTTAAATTTCTCTGTGTTGTAAATAATTCAGACGTTTTTTCTGCTTCTTGTCTTGAATTGCTTGAGTAAAACATTTATCTGCTATTCCTCAGACAGAAAAAAAGGTCATAGAGTTTGCTCCCAACATAACCCTCTTTCTCATTTTTTTCCTGCTTAGGAATCTTCCTATTTAATCACACGAGTCTTTGGGACTCTAGTATGGTAGATAGAACTTCTTGATTCACTTCATACCTTCATCTCTTCACTAAGGTATAACACTTAATAGGCATTGAAATTTCTTAGGACTGAGGTACCTGGTCTGATGCATAAAAGTAGTTTTCATCCATTTTGAGTCAGTGCCTGACATTTTTAGACAACTAAGAGAAGATATTGTGGACTCAGGCCTTTGTTGACTTGAGTTTGCATTATTTTGGCTTAATACTAATTTCCCTAAGTGAGGCATGTGATGAGCCTCTGAACAATCCTGACATGTTTTTATTCTGCCTTGAGGTGCCACTATAGTTTTGGTGGAAGTAAAGATGATGGCTTCATCTTGAGCAGCAAAGGACAAAGAAGCATTTTGCCATTTCCCTCTGTATTCTTACTATTATTCTGTAAAAACATCAAAATGCTGCTTGTTCTCTGTATGATCATGCTCTCTGAGGAATTAGTAGTGAATGACATAGCATGTAAATTACAGATAATGAAGAACATGTACATAGACAGTATTTGAAGTGCCCAAGGTTAATTTCTGTGTAAAATAATATGTTCATCTGAAAATTGATCAACTGTATGCAAATTAAGTAAGAAAAACTCTTTAATTATGATAACTTTATAAATTAATCAATGTACCTATTCAGTGATTATATATAATAGATACCTCATTTGAAATATGTTCAGGATACATAAAAGCAATGAAAATAGCATCAAAATGTAAAGTTATTTACAATAATCATGTGAACCATTTTGTTTTGTAGTCAACCAGATGCTTCAGAATACAAAAAACCCAACAAATTAAATCAATAAGAGAGGAAAGACCATCTTATGGTTGAGGCAATGGACTGGAAATCAGGAAATTTGATTTCAGCTTGTGACTGTCATAGGCTTCCTGTGTAATCTTAGGTAAGTCAAGACGTTGGTTTCTCATCAATGCAAAGGGAAAAATGATGTTCTTTCTTCTGAACTGTTCTCTCTCTGTTTTCTTTCTCAAGTTCTGTAAGCTAGAGTATTGCAATATTACTCTGAAACCTGCATTAAACACTTCATACTTCAAATTGCATCCTAAAGTGCCTAGAGTCATAGGTTGAAAGGCTGTATTTGCCTTTTGGACAACCCCAGGGCAATGCCCACTCTCAGACTCAGTGTTTTACTGATGCAAGCTTATGTTGTGTCTATCTTTGGAACACTTGCAGGAAGGTAGGCTGGCAAAGATGAAGAGGCACTACCTCTTTGTATATGTGCAGATAGAGACCTCTTGTAGCCTTGGTACCATGGTGGTCACACGGATCTGTCCAAACCTTTCCCCATACACGTTGCAGGGCCTTGAAGAAGCTTCCATGTGACTAACATCAAACAGGTGTGCTAGTTGTGTTTCTTCATCAGCTATATAGTAATATGCTGCCTAAATATTGTTGCCTTGCTTTCTTCAAGAACACCAAGACACTGGACAAACACAAAGAATTATGAAAAATCTGATGGAAAAATAGTCATTAACAGTCAATAATTGCCTCCGTAATGTTTATAAGCATATATATTAAGATTTTCTAGATATGCTAAATAACTCACTTCTTTCAGATATTGTGACATGCATGATAAATTGATAACTTTCAAATATTTCCCTACAAAAATTAGAGAAAAATATTGAATGAATATTATTTCTTTGTTTTTAAAAATTATGAGTGACTGTGTTAATGTTTTATTATAAGTAATCAGTTTACTGGAATGCTGTTGTGTGTTGGGATATTCTTTTTATTTTATGTTTATGCATGCATTGAAAAAATATAAGTGATATTTCTGAGAAGCTAATCAGTACCTTCTTTATATTTAATTCTGTTGCTTTTTTGATTTCAAATTTCATATGCTAAGACATTTTACTTTATATATGTGACTTTCTTTAAAAACATGACTAAAGCCTCAATTCGACAACAGTAAAGCGTATTTGAAACGTGATGTCTTTGTATTAAGTATATTTGTAGCTATTAGCATAAAGCTTTCAGACTATGTTAGCATGTGTTTTTGTATACAGACACACACATATATACCTCAACTTCAGTAAATATAGGTCTATATTTCTCTTTTTCACTGCAAGCTGTACTTTTGTCTATTGGTCTGATGCTTGTCACCTTACATGTGAATACCGCCAAAGAGAGGAATTTAAACAGGAAACAAAACCACTGGTATACCATAAGTATCATAAATTAAGTTTATTTTCTATTTTGAAACCATCGCAGGACTTTCATTCATCACAGCGGCAGATGTTTTAAAACACACAGAAAAGAGTATTGTAAAGATTTATTCTATTCATTGAATTTCCAAATGTCTCAGTTTGACACGGTGAAAGGATTATTTAAACACCACTTGGACAAGAGCTCGTTAGAGGACATGCAGCAAGATTTATTAAGAAAAAAAGAAATATAAATAAAGATATATATATATATATAAATGGTAACAGCCACGTCTCCTCCACCATGCCCCCAACACATGACCCTAAAAACCCCTGGACCTAGCCACCAAAAAAGAACACCCCCAAAACAAAACAATTGTTGCAAACTGTGACACCAAAAAAGGATTCAGCTGTGGAGCAGACTGCAGTAACCCACTGTTGCCAGGAGTTCACCTACATTGGGGTCCTGCCGGAGTTATATGCCGTGTGAGATGCTGGGCAGGGCAGCTGAGGTGCAAAGGGAATTCAGGGATATCAGGACGCAGAGAAGCAGTAGGAGGAACCCTCAGTCGGGATGAGAAGGGCGAAGAGTTCTACAGGGGCAGCTGGACCACCTCCAGCACAGCCAAATCATTTCTCTTAGGACTGTCCCAGGAGCAGAAGGAGGCCAGCTCTGTACCTGCAAGAACCTTTAAAAGGCTCCAAAGTCCCACCCTGTGCTGACCACACTCTCCCAATAAGAAACAACTCCGAGATGTCAATCATATCTGTCTTCCGCTGGTTTACCTCATTGAAGAATGGCAGCGTCCATGGTGAGACATGTGGCCGGGGACTGATGGTGGATGGCCGTACACCTACGTGCTGCTGCCAGCGCTGGTGCCAGGAAACATACCCGGAAGCTGCCCTGCAGTCCAAGCAAATCGGAGTGGGTGTGAACATGTCAGCACTGCGTCTGCTGCTGGGCTGCCAGTCCCCATCTCTCTCCCCCTGCGATCTGGGAGTGGGCTCCCTTGCGAATGCTGCGGCAGGCGATTCACGAAGTGGGGGGAGGCAGGGCTGAGGCCATCCCAAACTCACTCTGGGAAAGAAGAAAAACAAAAATGAAAAGAATTCAACACAGCTACACATCACAGGTACTTCCTGGGCACTTAAACCATGACACCAAACAAATTGAATTTTTTTTTTGTGGGGTTTCCACATGTAGATATATCTGTGCTTAGGCTTGTTATCTAGCCTCCTTGTTTAAACAGAGATTCCACTCTAAAGGTGTGATTTATCTCATCTAAAACCAATTTGCTATCCATGTTTCTCTTCATAATGAAGAATTTATTTTCATAATGCAGGATATTACCAAATGTATATGAGATGCAACTTGATACTTGCAATGAATGTTTTACTTATTGCTACTTAAAATGAATGTTTTAAACCATTTAAACAACACATCAGCACTGATAGTTGGCAACTTGTATCCTCTATGTTGTTGCTGAAATGTGTCTATTCTTGATATGGGGACTAAAAATCTATATGTAGCAACTCAATGACAATGTCCAGTGGAAAGCAAATACATCCTCAGTTTTGCCAAAACAACAAATGCCTTATGTTTTCTTCATGGCTTAGAAATGTCACTGTATTGTATCTGTTGTCCAAAAGGTGGACAGTCACAACAAGCAAAAGGTCTCTCTTAAGGATTCAAGGATCATTGCATACTATACAGTTTAGTAGAGACTGGAGAAGCTTCATCTGCAGTTCAGATGTAATGTATGGATCTGCTATTTAAATGTTCTTGATTTGTAGCATAAACAGTCATGATACTGTTGCATAATTTTTTCTCTCTTGCTTTACTTTTTACTTTCAGTTTTCAACAAAATGAATTGTTAAGAGCTCATTACAAAACTAATTTTTATTAAGCAGCCTTAATCATGTTTAACTAGATTTTTTATAGATACATAGACTCCTTTAAGGCCAGAAGGAACTCTTACATCAACAAGATTGACTTGAATAACGCACACTGTTGAACCACATCAGTTTCTTTTACAATGAGCTCTCTAAACTTCCTATGACTACTATGACTTCCTATGACTACTGCTCATCTCATACAGACACATTTTGTATTTTGACACATATGAATTTGATATTACAGAAATGAATTTTCTTTGTAGTTAATGCGTGTTAAATTTAAAATCCTTGCTGCAGCCAAGTTCTTGAAGTTAATTCCACCTTCCATTTAATTTAATTTTTAAGGATACTTAGAACTTTTTTAAACAAATTCCTGTGGGGCTGCAATTTCTATGGTTACACGTTAACCTAATGTTTAGTTTGCTCATTGGAAAAGTCACTTATGGCTTGAAAAAAGAAAAAAAATTTTTTCCTAATTTTTTTAGTAATCACATTGGCTGGAAAATGTAACTAAAGATTTGGGCTTTCCTGTAGTTGCTCAAGACCAAAGGAGGAAAATACGTTTAGAGGAAGGCATTTGCACAGCTCCAAAGCCAAGTATTTACAATCAGAATTTATTTTTTAATTAATCAAAGTTAGTAACACATACTGGCACCCACTCTGTCAGGATATAGCTCTTCTACCTCTTAGTACTTCCATCTCGCTAGGATTGATCATTTGATGGATCAGAAAAATGTAGTGTTATGATTTTGTCTTTATTATTTCTGAGAAAATTTGGTAATTTCTTAATACTTTGACTTTCTAATGGTTTTAAGAACTAGACTAAAATTGAAAAGAAGGAAGGAGACATAATGAAGAATGGGAAATACCTTGAAAGAAGTGTAAAGTGTTTCAAAAATAAGGTTTATATCTATATTTGAAATCTCCATATAAAATGAAAGTAGGTAGAAAACTTGATATTTTTCCATTCATAAATTTTTTAAATAAAAGTCAAATTTCATACTTTTATTACAAGGATGCAAAGAAGTTAGAAGCCTTTATGAAGAAGAGGTAAATCTTGGGAAAAATTGTCTTTATTATTTAGCAAATATGAGAGTGCAGAAAAGATAAAATCATAGGAGTAACTAAGTTGGAAAAGACCTTTGAGATCATCAAGTCCAACCTATGACCTAACACCATCTCATCAACTAAATCATGATACTAAGTGCCACATCCAGTCATTTTTTTAAATTCTTCCAGGAATGGTGACCCCACCACCTCTGTGGGCAGCCCATTCCAATGGCAATTACTCTTTTCTTTGGAGAATTTTTTCCTAACATCCAGCCTAAACTTCCCTGATGTCAGCTTGAGACTTTGTCCTCTTGTTTTGTCACAAATTGCCTGGGAGAAGAGACTGACCCCTACCTGGCTACAGCCTCCTTTCAGATAGTTGTAAAGAGTGATAGGGTCTCCCCTGAGCCTCTTTTTTTTCCAGGGTAAACAACCCCAGCTCTCTCAGCTGCTCTTCATAGGGCTTGTGTTCCAGAACCCTCACCAACCTTGTTGCCCTTCTCTGGAAAGTTCAAACATCTAAACCTCTTTCTTAAAAAGGGGCCCAGAATTGGACATGGTAATCAAGATGCGGCCTCACCAGTGCTGAACACAGGGGAAGAATCATTTCCCTAGTCCTATTCATGATACAGGCCAGAATGTTATGGGCCTTTTTGGCCACCTGGGCACACTGCTGGCTCATGTTCAGTTTCCTGTCAATCAGTACTCCCAGGTCCCTTTCTGCCTGGTCACTCTCCAGCCACTCTCTCTCCAGCCTGAAGTGCTGCCTGGGTTCATTGTGGCCAAAGTGTAGGACCCAGTACTTGGACTTGTTGAATCTCATATTGCTGGATTCAGCCCATCTATCCAGCCTGTCCAGGTCCCTCTGCAGAGCCCTCTTGCCCTCTAACAGATTGACTCCCAGATTGGTGTCATCTGCAAACTTGCTAATGGTGGACTCAATACCCTTGTCCAGATCATCAGCAAAGTTATTACAGAAGATTGGGCCCAACACTGATCCCTGGGGGACACCACTAGTGACCAGCTGCCAACTAGATTTAACACTATTCACCACCACTTCCCAGGCCCAGCTGTCCAGCCAGTTCTTAACCCAGTGAAGGCTGCACCTGTTCCCGTGGGCTGCCTGCTTGCCCAAGAGTATGCTGTGTGGGGCTCTAGGATCCATAAAGTTCTCGTCTTGTCTGTGACACTGACTTTATTGTCCCAAACTGAAACTGGATGCTCAAAGAAAGACAATGAAATTGTCTTTGCCATTCTAAGAGCTAATCAAAGTATCTGGGCTGGAAATCACTCTGTCTTAGTATTCTTGTTTCTCATTTCTCATACAAGAAACCAGTGTTGGTTATCAGACTGGTATCCATTCAACACTCAAAAAGCAAAAACTGAACTCTGAAAGTGCATCTTGCCTTGCTACGACAGTGAACTGCTGCATCACTCTACTTAGCTCTTAAGCTTGTTTATGAAAAAGGAAATAGAGCGGTATGCAAACATGACAAAATTAGTATCCGTGTGAAATTTTCTCATATAAAACAAGACAGAGTTAATAGTAAACCTATACGTTATTTATAACTTTCCTGATCTTTAATTTTGCTTGGATTCTGGAAAGCTGAATTGCATTTTTATTCCTCTGCCACAAGGTTAATGTGGAGTTTAATTATTAAGTGTTTCTAAGTGGTTTGGCAGTCAATGATACCTATCACTCTAATTTATGATAATTGAACACCTAAAAACTGGTTTTTAGCAGCAGCAAATTTGAGAGGTCAATATCAGCCTAGACTTGGCATAGAATTCTATCTTCTGTAAAAAAAACAACAAAGCCACAACCCAAAACCGAGTAAAATTTAATAAAATAAAGGAGATGGTAATCAGAAACTTGGAATACAAATGTTTTCTTTCTTTACAGGAAAACTCAGTTCATTAATTTTATATTTTAAACATTCCCTTTGATATGAATTCAGAGCTCCACCACTGTTTTTGCATACTGAAGTCTAAGAAATTAAATGGCCTGAGAGAGAAATACCAGACCACATTATTTTGCAGTTTGTGGGAAATACAAATGGGCATACAATAAAATGGGCTTAAACAGTGTGACTATGGATACTAAACTAGGACCTGGAAAACAGATGAGGGTGAAAAAAATATTTTAATTGTATTAACATGAAAGTTTTATTTTGTTTTTAAGGTTACTTTTTCTTTTCATTGATTAGAAACCTGAAAAACTGTATGTGTACCCTCAGTTGCCTAGATACCTTCATCTGCATCCAAACTATACCTTCATCTGCATCCAAGCTACATGTTTTTGGTTGGTTCTTTGTGACTCACAGAATACTGATGTAGTGCCCTTTACAGATGGATAGTTTTGTAGTTTTATTTTCATAAGAGAATTAATATTTATTTCTGTATGCTGTGCTCTATGAGAACTATGTCTAAACTGGTAACATTTAGAAAATGAAAATATCTCATCTGCAGACTTTTTTTCTGCTTGAGTCAAAATTCTTTGTCATACTTCTCTCTGTCAGTCAGTTTATGCCTTTACACACAAGTGTTAAGAGACATGAACACAGTACAGACTACCTTGTAAAAACAAATTCCAGCCTTAAAAAATTTCTGTTGATTTCTTTTAACAGAAAGTATGAAGATGAATGCTGAATATTTGTAAAGCTTCTATTAGAGACATGCTTGGTTTTGGTATTAGAAAGTTAAACACATCTCCCTGACACCTGGCTTTATGCCTGCTTATGTAATCTTCCAGGGGTTTCCTCGGACTTGCCAGCAAATACTCACTGTATCAGTCTAACTACTAGGAGAAGCTCACTGCTTGATTTTACTGATGCTATCCCTAAGACATAACAACCATGAAATTGTGCTGAATTGAGGAGAAGAGGAAGAGAAATGGCTGTTGTCCAAGCTAATCATGAGGAAAGCATTCTGACTCTATGGCTCCTTCCAGTTTGTTTGGATGACACTTTCAACAATAAATATAATAAATATGTTGATAAAAATAATGTTTATAATAATAACAGCAACAGGAACAACTTAATTTATCCATTTTTCTCCTGAAAAGAAGGAAGATATCAATGGATAGTTCTGTGCAGACACAAAAAA
>VYZS01089005.1:0-10305 GCA_013400695.1 Neodrepanis coruscans | reverse complement strand
AGTTTCAGTTAAAAAGTCCTCCTGTTTCTCTCTTTCTAGTCATGTTTTTCCGCCAAAAGCTAGTTTCAGTTAAAAAGTCCTCCTCTTCCAGACATGTTTTTCCTGTTCTTTTTCTACCCTTACTCCATCCTTAGGGATCAGTGGGGCAGGAGCAGGATCCATTTCAGTACGATAAAGGCATACCCTCAGTAACTCTGAGGCTATGTGCAAGGATCACTTTGGTATTAGGTATTCTGGAGCATTGGCTGAACCACCTGTAGTTGTTTATCCAAACATTGTCTTTCACATGTTGTGGAGTAACAAGATACTATAACTGAAAAGTTCTCATACAGAGTTCTCAAACAGCTGCTTTCTTAGTGACTGTGCACAAGGCCAGGAGACAAAGACTGCATCTATACAAGCAAATTGAGCAGGCTTTGGGTTGTTCCCTGGCTGCCAGGACTCACAACTAGGATCATGAGAGCACTCCTATCTCTTACTGGCATGCTGAAAGCAGTCTTGGACGTTTCCCAGGCTGCACTGAAGAGGCAGCAGACACAGCAGGCACAATCTGCTGCTATCTCAAGGTCCGACCTGGCACAGGCACACCCATCCAGAGGGTAGGGTTGAAGGTCCATAGCAAAACCACTTGTCTGTATCTCTACAGCAAGAGCAAGGCACCTGAGGGAACTGCTATGCTGGTATCACTTGGTGCTAAACCCTTCCAAGGGCTTTATTGGAACAGGTTTTGTCCCCTGTTTCCAAAAAGATGGTGTACAGGGGCTTTTTCTGTCACCAGCATCCCTCATGTGTTGCATATGCTGCTTACGGATTGACTAGGGAGGAACCAGTTGCATTCTCCTCATTTGTACCTGCAGGCAAGGTCAGCAGCATCATGGGAGCTAAAAGGTGTTTGTTGTCTCACAACTTTCACACACCTTCTTCACATTGCTCCCTGATGCAGAAGAGTTGACAGGAGCTATGAAGCTGCCCTGGCTAATACAAGAGCCAGTTGTTCCCCATGCTGGTGGTCTCCTCTCCTTAGTGCCAAGGCAATGGGCTGCTCTCCCTGGGCATAGATTCCTTGGCACCAGTGCAGATCTGGCTGGCATGAGCTCAAGGACCTGCCTGGGTTTTTGTGAGGAGATGGGACATATGAATAGTTGGGAAGGTGGGAAGCCAGGTGAGGAAAAACCCCTTTAGTCTTGTTCCCTTTTGCTGTTTGCTCTTGCCTAAACAACACGTGTGGGTGGTGGAGAGGATCCAGACCTGGCATCTCTCATCCTCAGGCCCCTGCTTGCTCCCCACTCATTCCCAGTATATCATCACCAGTGTTGCTTGTCTTGGACGATTTCTGTTGATATTTGTTCCATGGGAAGATGCCAAAACTCTTATCCAGGTGGTGGGGTTCCGAGAAGTAGTTGGTGCCATCCCTGCCATGCTCCTCCTGCAGCTGAACTGTCCTTGGAGGTATTGCCCATCCTGCACCTCCATGGTCTGATCCCCAGGAGTGGAGCATAGGACCTGAGAGTTTTTCCTGGCCCTATACCCTGGAGTCAAATTGAGCCCAGCAGTCTTCTGATGTGGAGACCCCTGTGCTAGGCAGGGCTCAGTTTTGTGGTTTTAGAAGTGGCAGGTAGTACAGCTCATTGCAGTGTGGGCTCAACCATGAGCCAGGCACGCCTTTCCTAGGTCCCAGGGCTCAGATCACCCTTTGGAAAGGGAGAGGAGACCCGTCCTCTCTGCCCTGAGATGCACCCATCTTCTCTTTATACACCGTAGCAGTAAAAACTGGAGATAAAGACAAAACCAGGAGGACAAAAAATAAAAAACTTGTCTTGCTGACAGAAGACTCTGGAAAGTACCTGTTAACTGTCCCTCCTAATAAAGCAGTAGGCAATGATGGGAGGCTTAATGCCATTTCTGTGGCACTCTCCACCTCTCCCTCCTATTTCCCTGCTTAGCTATGTATCTAGGTAAGGTTTTTTTTCTGTTCTTCATAGTGAATCCCCTGGACAGAAGGCAGGGGGGAACCTATCCTCCCTTATTTTCTCAGTTGCTCTGTAACCACATCAAAATTGCCTGGGTACATGATAAAAAAGAGCTGGTTCTGTAGGAGAATGAGGTGAGGGGTCAGCACCAGTTCAGACTGCAGGGATGAGGCTTGGAGGGGTCTAGTGAAGAACTGGTTATCTCTGTGTGGAAGTGGATGGGAGGGATAGCCATGGGGCAAGACCTGGGCAAGCAAAGAAGAGAAGATTTTAGAGCTTCTCGTGAATTTGGGAAACTGGTGTGCAGCCCAAGGCTTATACCTGTAAGCATGAGAAACATTTCCTTGGCCATGGTGGAAAGGGAGAGGCAGAAGATTGCTGGTAGTAAGGCAGACTTAGAGGATCTTCTTGAAAACTTTGTTTAGATCTAACAAGCACAAACCTCTAATCCGGGTGTCTCCCTCTCTCTGCTTGGGCCTGTGCTGCCTAGTTTCTGCCTAGTTCCCTTGGATCTTTCTGCTCTGGATTTTTACTGGCATGGTGACTATTCTATGCCTGTCCAGATAATTTGGCAGCTGTGTTGTGTCACTACAGATTTGCGAGGTGTGATGTGACTTCTTGGTTTGGGAGGTTTGCCCACTCCAGCTTTTGGTCAGTTTCTTCTTCAAACACATCTCATTCTTCTCCACTTTCCCACAGAAAGCAACATTTTCTTCCTTGCAGATGTGTTGGCTGGGAAAGCCCCTCCTTTGCTGGGATGTGCACTGACTGTCCCCCTTGCTGCAGGCACACAACTGTGTTTACATGCATGCTCCTTAATTCTGTTTAAATTATTAAGCCATGACTCTCTGCTGTCTTGTGGGAGGGATGATGCTCCAGAAATGTGAGCTGCAGAGGTGGTCTTTGGTGAATAAATCAACTGCTTTCCTTGAAAGTACCTGCAGCTTGTAGTTTCCCATCTTTTATTTAGCTGACATGGCTTTTGGAAAGGCACCAGTCAGCATTTATGGTGATGGATGGCAGCTACTGTACTGGAAAGAACAAAAGCAGAAGTGTTCCAGATATGCTACAGCCACGGATTCAGCCTCTTCTCACAGCGCTTGGTTTCATTTCCTGACTAATGCGCAATGCTCCAGCATTGTCCTCTGACCCTGACGAGGCGAGCTACTCCAGGGAATTCCCAGTGTCAGATCCAACAGGACTGTGGGTTTCATTGCCTGCCTGGGGTGGAAGCAGGGCTGAAGCCTGCTGTGCTGATTCCTGCTGTTTCTGAAGGCTGTGTCCGTTATATGGAATGGCTCTTTGCTGAGCCTGTGGGTTTCAGTTGGCTTCAGGAGGGCAGCAGGTCCTGGAGATACTGTCACTCAGCTTGGCACTTCTCAATTCAGGCAGGGAGGGAGGCTCTGCCCTGTTTGTACTACTTTGCCTCAAATCTCTGTACAGATGCTTGGAGTAGCAGATATTTTGCAGCTTGAGGAGGGATGGCAGGAGGACTGCTCTCTTTAACTTGGCCTGGTTTCAAACTAAACTGCTCACTAGCCCTGCTGCTAGCAAATCTAACACAGGTGGCTTGTTGCAAAAAATAGCATCTCCTGCCATGCCCGTGTGCTGTAGAACTGGTGTTTAAAAGTGTGTTACTGCAGACTGAAGCAAAAAAATCACCACGAAGAGCCATTTATGAGTCAACCTCACATCAAGAAGTGTCTCCAGTCTGACTTGGCAGGTGGTGCAGTGGTAATGAAAGAAACAGGGGTTGTGTTGCAGATGTTGGCATAAGGACAAAAGGGGGTACATGTCCTGCAACTTGCTGTCACTGCATCCAGGCACTGTTCCTTCTCCCCTAGCAGGGACAACTATTTAATTTATCTCTGAGATTTCTTCAGTGAGGATTTTGGTCATCACTTATGAGTAGTCCTGTAGTGTGCAAGTTAGATAAATCAGTCTTGTTGGGAGAGGTGGACCCACAAGGGACAGTTGGACTCTGGAAAAGAGTGCACCCACTTGAGAGGGTTGTGGATGACAACAGTGAGTTTGGTCAGAGGTCTGGATGACGTGGCCTCTAAAAACAGGCTGAAGGAACTTGCGTTAATCTTGCTTCCAGGAATGGATTATGTGGTCTCCAAGTATACAGAAGGATATAGCAAAGAGAAAGTGAAAAGAAGTACTCTCTAAATTTACTTCTGATAGGTCAAGAAACCACAGGGCTCCCTGGGGTCAGATTTGAGGGGGAAATTCCATTTAGCAGGAAGAAGCAGATGAAGAAACACTGCCGGAAACTATTACAGTTAGACCAGGGCTTGTCAGAAAACTGGAAGTAGTGCTGGCTCTGGATCAGCACAGGTTGCATTAGATGACGTTGGACAGTCCTTTCTAATCCTTTTTCTTCCCCCTGTCATACTGGCCTACTAGGTTCCTGGTGGGTGAGGTGGACTTCCTTTGCCCTATACTGAGGGCTACATGAAGCCCTTCACTCCCCTTGATCTTGGGAAACTCTGTAGAAGTTGGAGATGGGAGGATGGAGTTACACTTACTTGTTGGATGCTTGATGTGAGGCTGCCTGTGGCCACAAGAAACCCTAGTTCCCAAATGCAAATCCAGGATCTGACCTAGTCCCCACGAGATGACTGTGACTTGGGAGCATGGGGAGAGCCTGCCAAGCTGGCCTGAAAGAAGCAGATCTTGTGTGTCATCCATGAGCTCCCTTTGAAGTGGAGCGGGCTATGCAGTACTAATAGTAGAGTGTGAACCATCAGCAGCAAAACCCAACGTTCTTGCTGTCACCATCTGGGCCACATGCTAGGGTGCTCCTGGCAAGGGCCTGTTTTGCCAGAATAACTTGGGTTTGGGCTTGAGGAAAAAAGAAAGCAAGATAAAACAAAAGGGCTCTTCAGGGCAAACATGAAGCTGAGGAGGTTAGCATCAAACGCCTTTTGAAAGCAGCTGTGTAGCCTTGCTCTGAGATAAATAAAGGCTGGTTTGAAGCTGGAGAGCTAGCTGGCAGGACACACTGTTCCCACCTTGCCAAACACTGCCCGGACCACCTGTCCTTGTAGGGCTGGGTTCCCCCCAGAGCTATCACAGTGCTGCACGCTCCAGTGGAGTGCATGGGTGTACCACCAGCATCCTGAAACTCAGCATAGGCTTAGAGTAAGGGCAGGGCTCAGGGTATGGTGGGGAGGGGGAAGACTTTGAAGGGTATTTTCTTTCCTTGGAGAGCTCAGAGAGATGAAGACCATTCCACTTGCTGGTGTATCCTCACTCATGTGAGATTTTGAGGACTTTTGAGTGGGAGGTAGCTGGGAGAGTTTGGCTGGCAGGAGATGTGCACTGCCTGTCCCCCTGGGTAGTGTCAAATGAAGGCTGTGGTTTTGGGTTACTGCAATGTCTGAAGCACTGGAGCCAAGGGAGTTCTAACCAAAGCAGGCCCTCAAGTGTCTGTGCTCAGTGCTCTACCCAAATGGGGAAGGGCTCAAGCAGAAAACATCTGGAACAAGATCAGAAGCCAGACACTCTTCTAAACAAGGGAGATACATGGCCTGGGAAGAGAAAACAGACATGTAAGTGGAGACAGAGGGGGCCAACAAAAGGATAAGTTTCTCTGGATCTCATTTGTCTTCCTTATGCTACAGCTGTCTAAAGTAAATGCTGGGGGACTGTAGTGTGCTGTAACATGCTGGGGCCATTCATCATGGGCTGTGCTGGCAGTTGAGACAACTCTGTGATGAGCAGAAGCTTCCAACTATCCAGAGGGGCTCTGCCTCACTTATACCACCAGTTTTGAGGCTGCAGCCTGTAGGAATGTGCTGCTTACACTGTGCTGCATGTAGGCAAAGGTAGGGAGAGAATATATTCTTTCAGCAGGTCATTAACCCCTGCAAACATGACCTTTAGATGCTTTTCAACAAGGGCTTTGTCTGGGTTTCAGGAGGGTCATTGTTCTCCCCCCTTCATCACACTCTGGAAAGGAATTCCTCCTGGTCTGGATCTTGCAATTTTTTGACTATGATTGGTTGCACCCACACAAAAGCCTTCTGGGTTAGTACTTTCCAGTCTGAACAGCCCCAATCTGCTCAGTATTTCTTCTTCTCTTCCTGAAGCTGCTCTCCTGTTCTGGACAGTGTGTGAACATGGAGAGCATGTGGTTCTGCAGGGATTTGATATGGATCTGCTGCAATGGGGATTTTTTTTGACATCCAGGAGATTGAGTCTTGGTACAGCTCTGGTGTGAAGTCTGCAGGTCCCTGCCAGCCTTTCATGGGCCATCGGAACAGCAGAGGCAAAGTGCTGGACAATGAAATTCAAAAGTGAGACTTTTTCTCAGCTTCTTGTGAAGGGAGCTGGAGAAGGTCACAATGGCTGGGTTTTTTAAAGTTTTCCCTGTGTACGACAGGGGCTGCATCACCCCAGCACAGCATCATCCTTCCCAGTTTTCCTGTTGGATATCCCTGTCCAAGGATTTCCAGATAGAGAATGATCAGGGCCAGGAAAAAGCCATCAAAGAGGGTCAAGCTGAAGTCTGCTGGAACAGACCTGCCAAAAGTGCACAGGGGAAACTGTGAAAGTCTCTGAAGTATGTAAAATGTACCAGGCTGGTATTCCTAACAGGGCACAGCAGCAATGAGTGGAAAGTCCCTGGCTGGCTCTTTTGTCACTGATAAGGCAAGCTGGCTCTGTGCCTTGCCAAGGAAGGACTTGCTTGTGCATCCTTTCTTACTGGAAACAGAGCTAGGACTCATCAGGATAGCAATCAGAAGGATAGGAATAGAAAAAGTATCCAACTCCAAGTACAATCCTAGTGTCAGCCAGACCCCTAAACTGTTGGAAAGGAACTGTCAGAAACTGGGCATCATTAAAGCCTACCAAGGCCCTGGGCACCCCTCCCTTCTCATAGTGCCACCATGGTCCCCTTAGAAGTGCACTGACACCCTGGAGTTCCTGAAGGTCTTTTAAAGCCTCCTTCTTCTTCACGGAGACCGTCCCAGGTGTCCCCATCAAATTTAGTTAGAAATGTCCTCCCCAAAGCCCACTGCAGCACTGCTGGGGCCGACCCTGAGGCTCCTGTTCCATGTCCATCCCTGAAATGCTCAGGTTGAAGTTTAAAGCCAACGGCAGTGCTCTTTTCACACTGCTGTAGATAATCCATTGAACTCTCAGCACAGGGTGCTGGTAAAGCACAGCCATGGGCTGGACAAACCCAGCACAGGTGGAGGCACTTGATTCCCACGCAAGTTCCATTTCGGGAAGCTCCTGCATTGGTGACTCCTGGGTGCTGGGAGGGAGCGACAGAGAAGGATAACTCTAGTTTCTGCTGTGTCATCTGCTTTCTTTTATGTACCTAGTAGTGGTCTCAGCTGGAGAGAGAGACAAAGTGATACGGTCTCTCTCTTGATCCAGCACTGCTGCTCTTGGACAGTATTTTCTGCCCATTGCATTGTGAAATTTCACCTGGTATCTTTTTCATCCACTTATTTGTGTAAGAGATATATATTGCCATTCTTCTGAATCATCAGAGAGTGTAATTAACCCGCTCTCATTGTTTTTGTTGGTGTCCCATGACTAGCTCCACAGGGTCCTGGGGTGGGTGCCTCGTTGCTGCCCTTTCTAAATATTCTGGTTTCTGAGCCACCCCTCATTCCACAAGAACCTGGAATGAGCAGTGCCAGCAGAGACTTTTCCCTGCCCTTCATCCCCAGCATGTTCTTCACCTACCCAGCACTTCTTACATCCTGAGGAAGTTGTTGCAAATGGAGGAGTCATGAGTGCTGTCTGGGAGGGAACGTGCTGGTCCTTTGACCTCCTGTCCTACGGGAACAAGAGCTCTCCTTGGCTCCCTGCCCTGCCCTGCTCTAGCAATGTTTTAACCCATGTCCCTGACTCCATGAAAAATCCCTGCCAGCAGAAAAAGGCAGCCACCCGCCGGGAAGAAGGAAGGCACCACTGAGCCTCTTCTTGTTTTTGTTCAGGAAGGCAAAGTCCAAGGCTAGCTGTCACACGGAGCCATTCAAGGCCGTGGGTGGGTACCAGCACATTCTGGATACCTACAGCAACTGGCAGAGATAAAAAAGCCGGAGAGGACTTTGCCTTAGGGTATCCAGGGGAAGAAGGGGGTCATGATGCATGAAGTTGGGCTCTCTTTCATCCTGGACCACATCCAGTGCTGACTGTGGACTGAAAATGCTGATAAGTTACTCCAACACATCTTAAGTATTTTGTGGTTTGGTTATTGCTAGTGTTTTTGTTTGGTTTTTGTTTGTTTTGTTTTGGGGTTTTGGTTGTTTGTTCATTTTTTTGTGGTTTTGGTTTGGTTTGGTTTGTCTGGTTGGTTGGTTGGTTGGTTTGGCGGTTTTTGGTGATTTTGAGTTTAGGGGGGTTTTCGGGTTTTTTTAGAGAGAGTTATTTCTGTGGACAGGGTACTTGGGATGAGATTAGCACAAAATAAGAGGCTGCTCTAAGAAATGCCATCTAAATTCCTTGCAGCTGCATCCCAAACACCATTTCTGGAGGGACAAGGAGATTTGTGGGAAGACACCCTTGGTCACCAGCATGTCCCAGGGTGGAGGAGCAGCCCCAGAAGCGATTGCTACCTGCCTGTGTTGGAGGGTTATTAGACTGATGTGGCTGCAGCTCTGAGTCCAGCTCTGAGTCCTCAGTTGTGCAGAGCTCTGCTATTCAATGACAATAGGCTCTTCCTTCTTTTGTGGCACTGCTATGGTCTCTGTGTGTCACTCACTATCCCTCTCCTCCTTCCCTGTGTAATGGAGTGACAGATTAGCTCTTCCACTCATTGCTTGCCTGGTCTGTTTAGATTAGACTGTAAAGGCCTTGGGATCCAGTGTAGGTCTAACTCTCTGGACAGCACCTGTAAGAGTAACAGTTCCCGTGTGTCTTGGACAGGTGCACATGGCTGGCACTCTCTGTGGTCTGAGAGCTGATGCTCCTTTTGATGTGCAGAGACCGAAGCCATAGTGCTGAGTGCTGGCACTGGCCATAGCAAATTCTTCAGTGCTCTCTTTCTACTGTCCTAAAATCCCAGGTAAACACTGCTACAGTCCTCCAAAGACAAAGAAGCTCTGCTTTCATCATGTAATGCTTGTCTTTCCTGGAGACACCATCTCAAGGAGCCTGTCATGAGCTGGGAACTGTCCACAAGCCTTTCTCCCCATAGCTCCCTTCTCTCACAAACACAGATCAAAGAGAAAGCAACTCCCAAACATCCAACAGCACCAGCAGTGGCTGCAGGAAGGCAGAGGGAACTGAGTATGGGTGACATTCACATGTGCCCTGCTGCTTATGGTAAAAGAGCTTGCACAGAACACAGCAAACATTGGAGAAAGCCAAAATTTCCATCCTGGTGGGTTTTTTCTACTCTTTTTTAAGGTCACGTGCTAGTACATATAAGCTGGTGTGAGTTCAGAGCTGACATCACATCAGTGCTTTAGACACATTCCCTCCTGCCACTCACCAGGTTCACCCCTCCTGGCACCATAAAAATACACCCCACTCTACTGGTGTATCTGGATGGTTGTCACAAGACTCTTTGTGGCTTGTTTTACCTGTTCCAGGACACAGAAACCTACCTGGTTTGCAGGCAGAGATGGGTCAATGCTGGCCTGTGCAGCCTGCCCCAAGTGCGTGCCAGTGAATACTTCCCAGCTAATCAAGGATGTTTTCCACTGAGCTCTGAGCCATGCACAGCTAATATGTCATGCCGGCATCATTTACCTCCACAGTGAAATAAGCAGCTGATTATGCAGCAGTAGATTAAAAGGCTTTCAATATCTTTATTGGGTACACGATACAGAAACTTTGCCTGGTAACTGTCTTCAAGGGGAAAAGTAGTGAAGGTAAATCTGAATGATCAAGGGAGAACTTGGCACCTTATTCCCTGTTTTACAATCTGCTCAGGTTTAGAGATTACACAGTCCTGATACATTTTTGTGGTAAGATGCAGGTCCATATCCTTGCAGGGACACTTGCAACCTCCATGTCTTAGTCTTGCTCTCTCTTTTCTTGCATTGGCAATACTAATTTGTCCTTTGCTGCTGATGCTGCTGATAGCTAGAGAGGTACTCTGTCACTCCTGGCATAAGCCTTGAGCAAAAGAGGCAATGGGGATTATGTTGTCTCCTTGCCACTCTTGGCAAAGCTGAGGAGAACTGGAGAGATGTGAGACATCCAAAGTCCTGAATCCAGAGATACCAAGAGGCCCAGCTTTCCTTGGTATGTCAGGAGCGAGACCCAACAGCTGAGAGGACAGCACTCCCTTCTCACACCTCATGGAATTCCTGCTGCACATCATCCCAACAACTCTCCTCTTGTCCTTTTTTTTTTTTTT
>VYZS01089000.1:0-11491 GCA_013400695.1 Neodrepanis coruscans | reverse complement strand
CCCCCCCCCCCCCCCCACCCCGTGCAAAGTTCAGCAGCACAAATACTGTTGTTTTAAGGGCAGTGGTCAAATGCCATCTTTTATTCTAGTTACCTGAGGAGTGAGTTCTTCTAAGAAATGGTGGAATATGGAGTGATGAATACATTAAAGATATTCTATGTTATTTTTTGGTTTCTGGCTTGTAATATGTTTTATGCTGTGGATGAACTTGAAAGTGTCATTAAGACGTGCAAAATTCAAGGAGAATGTCCTGCAGGTGACATTTGAGTGGCCACAAGAGATGTCTTATCCTTGATACCTAAATTCAGCAAATAGTGTTTTTCAAACTAATTGGATGCTTTTTTTTAGTCCTGTTCTTTAGTCTGCAGTTTGTGAAGGGTATGAGGAGATACTGAAAGCATGGAATCCTGAATTAAAACCGTAGTAACAGATGTGCTACTGCTTTGAGGCTTGCTTTCACGTCTGTGTTGAGGTGACTCATTGGTTGCTATAGGAAGATTTCTACCACTTATTCCTGGGAGAGAGTGGAGGGAACAGCTGCCCCTGATTCCTTATTAAAGAATGTTTTGGAGTGGTGAAAATAGCTTTAAAAACCTTTGAAGTTCTTCACTGCTTTTAAAAGTCAAAATACTATTCAAAACACTTGTGTTGAAGTGGTGCAACACTGTTTAGAGACACGAGGCACCAGTGAATTCCTTAAGGGATATGGCATTTTGTGGACAGAGAGGAAGTACAGAGCTGTCCAGTCTTGATTTTTAGTTTGCGTTCTGCCATGGAGTAAAATGATCTGGGTCACTCTTCCTGCAAGTATCTCCTTCAAAAAAACCCCAAAAGGAAACAAAAGATAGGAGGGAGAAGAACGTTTTGTTTGTGTATGTGCTCCATGTGCTCGTTGACTTTCTCTCAAGCACAAACTGTTTGCCTTGTAAATTGTTTTAAGAAGTTTAAAAATTCTTAGTTTGCAAATCAGTGAACTGACAGGTGAGTAGTGCTCATGTCTTGTAGTGGTGATACTGAACAATTTACAAGTGCTGGATCTGCAGAGTTCTGGCTGTACCGGTTGCTTTAGTCTGCTGTAGAATGCAGTAGATCTTGTGTGTAGTATGGGCTGCCTCACAGTTGCGATATTGGCAGATCAGTTAGCATTACAGCATAGGAAAAGGTCAAAGGTAAATCTTTAATATTGTCTATAACTGTCTATATACTATTGTCTATAATATAACTATTGTCTATAACTATAAATTATGGGTAACAGTCATAAACCTTACATTTTCCCTAGGCTAGTAGAAAGATTTTGGAGATCAGTGGAGGACTAGTGGCAGCTTACTGCCTACTGTGGTGATGATGACGGTTTTATTTATCTGTGTATTTTTATATTTTGCATCCTTAGGTGATGTTACGGCTCAAGTGGCACTTCAGCCTGCACTGAAGTTCAACGGTGGGGGTCATATCAATCACACCATCTTCTGGACAAACCTTTCTCCTAATGGGGGAGGGGAGCCTAAAGGTTAGTGCTTGTTACAGTTGTTTATTACATCAGTTTTAATTAACACGTAGAATTCATGATCTTTTCTCTCTTTGATAGAGTCTAAAAGATCTTTATTTTTCAGAGTTAATTCACCATTCTGTTCAGCTGTGACATTTATCACAATTCTGACGAATTTGTGATTTTTTCTGAATGGAAGCCAAGAGTATGAACAGCTAGCCCTGTGTGAAGTATTTTTAATTTCTAAAGCTGATTATAGATACACTGCAAAATACTTGGCTGTTGCTGTATATTGTACTTTTCATCGTTATAAGAGACAGCAGTTATACAAAGATAGCTAATTAAATTGCTATAGATACTTGGTTCACAGAGAGAGAAGAAATGTGTTGCAGACCCACCCAGCCTAGTGACCGGAGTTGTGTTCCACTTTAGATAGGGATAAGTTAACAGACAAAACCTAAAGGAAAAAATCCCCTTGGGGAGGATAGAATACTTGTTACCTACAAGTCACTTGCAATTAAAGGTAAGGGCCCTATGATGCATACCTCACAAAAGCTGTTATGATAAACTTGACAAGTGTTGAGTGAGGTTTCTATGCCTCTGATCTTTCTGTGCTTTTTTTTCATAGGAGAATTGATGGAAGCCATCAAGCGTGACTTTGGTTCCTTTGCAAACTTCAAGGAGAAGCTGACAGCCCTATCAGTTGGTGTTCAAGGATCAGGCTGGGGGTGGCTTGGCTATAACAAAGACCAGGGACGCCTACAAATAGCAGCTTGTGCAAATCAGGACCCTTTGCAAGGAACAACAGGTCAGGTTTGCATCCTTCCCATCTGCTTCTATTTTTGTAGATTTCATAGGCCAGTGTATGAGATCTGAAGAGGGCTTTGTGGACAGTGCAGAGAAGTTGCTGGATAAATGGATCTGGAAAACAAAATGTCTCTGCTAGCAGAAGTGAAAACACTTCCAGTTTTTAAAATGACATTTGTAACACAGGACTTAAAAACTGTGAAGAGCAGGAGGGTTAAGTCTCTCTAGTCCAAGGGAAAATAGACCATATTGTGAAAGTGGTTTTTGCTTAGACAATAATTTTAATTTAGGCTTCTTTGGGTTATTTTTGAATAACTGGAATAACTTGTCTGTATCAAACGAAATTAAGCTTCTTGCATTTTTTCTCTGGCAGAGGAGCTATTCACAGAACTGTCAGTGTAGTCTAGACAACAGGAGAGGGGAAGGTGTACATAATAATTTTTACTATGTAGGCTGAGTTTAAAATAGAACCTTATAGTTAGCTTCCTGAATATTGGCAAAGAGCAATGAATGTCAAGTCACCCTAGGATTTGGATAAATCTTAGAGCTAGGCAGGCAGTACAGTACTGGCAATGATCACTTTTGAAGATACTTTTGCTTGCTTGGAGAGACGTGGAAGTGGTAATGGCAGGCTGAACAACCCTCACCAAGAGAAGAGGTCATGGCCAGTGAGAATCCTGCTTGCAGTTTGTCCAGATCCTTTTGCAATGTCTTTGAAACATGTTCAGTTGAATTCATAGAAAATGGCCGAGAATTTCATGTGTTGTCAGCAGTCCGTATGTTGCCTAATTAATAGGGAGAAAAAAGTGCAGAGGCATAGAGCATAATGGGGATAAATTTCATCCTCCTGCCATGAAAACTTACTGTTAAAAAATTCAGTGAGAAGGATATTTTGCCACAAAAGCAAGGAGGTAATTAGACACTTAAGGAATGACTTGTAATTAAAATATTGGAAGTAGGCCTGGCAAGAGACCTTTATAGTGTAATTTTTCATGAAAGTGCTTGTGTAACTGTGCAAAAGATGTAAACCTTTCAAAAATTACTTCATCTAGTTTCAAGTTGTGTCTTCAGGGCAGTTCTAGAGTATTTATAGATGAGTTTACCTGAATCAGCTCATAATCAGTTTATGTACTGTGTGTATGTGAGCACACAGTTTTGTAAAATGTTGCAATGAAAACCCACGTGCTGCAGACCTTTTTGTCTTCCTGCAGATTAAGACTCAGAAATTGAGTACAGTTTAGGGATACAACATAAAATTTTACATGTAAAGTATGTAGATATACAAATTTTTTCCTCTTTTTTTTTCACAGGTCTCGTTCCTTTGCTAGGAATTGATGTATGGGAACATGCTTATTATCTTCAGTATAAAAATGTCCGACCTGATTATTTGAAAGCCATTTGGAATGTGATCAACTGGGAGAATGTGTCTTCAAGATACACATCTTGCAAGAAGTAGAGTGGAATTCTTGCACAGACTACTAAAATGTCATCAATTCTACTCTGATACCACTCTTGTAGTAGTGCCTGTGGCTTACAAATGAGTTGCTCTATGGCAGAAAGCACTTCACTCATCCAGCAAAAGCATTTCATAATCAAGCAAATTATCTGCTTGTTTAATTCAGTGAGAGGTATTTACTTAGAGTTTTGAAGCTTTAAACTGTTGTGCAACAAGGGGAGACACTTCAATTTTTCCATTGCATATAGAAATATAGGTCACCTCGCTGAAGCTTAATGAGGTAATGGATTTTCTTGTTGCACTAAAATACCTAAGTGGAAATATGTGCTTATGTTGACATAAACAAATAAAACTCAAAAGAAGAAGCTTCTGTAACTGTCTAGAAGAGATTCTTTATTAATAGCTAGTCTAGTTCCTTGATGTAAAAATAGTTGGAAGAGAAAAACACCTTTTGTAAATGGTTGTGTTACAGGCTGTGGAGCTTTTTTACAAATTGAAAAGATAGATGAAAGGGGAAATAAATGTTGCTGAATTGACTGTCTTCAGTCATCCCTACCCCTTCCTGCATCTCTGAAGTGAGATCTTCCTGTATTGCAGTGATGCATGAGGTTTTGGAGTGTTACCTTGGGCAAGAGATCACAGTACTGGGTCAGGCAAAATTGTTCACATAGGACCTGAATGACAGGATGGGATACTCATTTCATAGTAACTGTTCAAATATAGAATGTCCTTTAACTAAAGAGACTAATTACATGTGTATATCAAATGTGAGTTGTCTCTACACAACTGAAGAAGCAATAACCGATTAAACTTAAGGCTTGAAGCAGGAATGAAGTACTCTCTGGTGTAGTGGAGCATGCCCAGGTGGTTTTCAAAAATACAAGAAGTGTTTGGCACGCCGTGTTTACCATGGTGTCTGCTTGAAGGTTAAGGAAACAGCAGAGGTTTTTTTTCTGTTCCTTACTCAAGTCTGTATAATATGGTGAAATGCAACATAGCAAAGATTAAAAAACAAAACTAGTGGAGTGCTCCTCCTCAAAATGAGTGAATGCTGAGGCAGAGCTTTGTTGGTGAGTGCCATATCCCAGGCATCTTCTTGGTACTGCCTGCTCAAAGAGGGCAGAGGTAAATATGTGTATTGGCTGGTGCTCTGGAAAGGAGTGCTTAAGCCGTGGAGGAAGCCTGAGTTAACTCCAGGTGGTGAGACTTTAAACCACGGATAGCTCCTCAAGCATGACCAGCACTTGCTGAGGCTTTGAAGCCAGTAGTGTGAGACCCAACAGGTGCTGGTAAGGCTCAGTTTCTGCTGTGCACCAAGTTTAAGCTCATCTCCCGCTTCCAGTCAGCTGGTGAGCCTGTTCTGCTGCCATGTGCCCTAAGTATGAATGTAGAAAGTCCAAAGATGTATACAAACTGAAAAGCCTGTGGAATAGGTAGATGAAAACTTACTAGCTGTTGAAGGCAAATAGTGGGGACACTGAAACAATGAAAATGATTTAATGCTTCTTCTGGTGGACAACTGTAAAGGACAAAGGTTTCTTATGTGGTTCATTTGAAGGAAGGGCTTGGTTAAACTGTCTTAATTCCAAACTGCTGTGAAACCTGGAAAAAGGCCTCGTGTTTCTTGTGACACTCTGAGCTGTGAGCTGTGCGTATAATTTAGCAAAGGTGTCAACTGAGCAGTGAAAATGCACAAACCTCTTACTAATCTGTGTTGGGCAGTAAACTCGGAATTGGTGTTCTGAACTAGCACTTTAAGATACAGAAGTTGCTGTGGAGGTGGGCGGGTGTGTCTTTCCCTACATGAATTAAGAAACAGGAAGGTAAAGCATTGCAAGCTGGTCTTAAATGTCTGAGTGGACGAGTCTGAGACTCATTATTCAAACATGAAATTAACAGTTTGTTCTACCTAGAGCTTCCTCACTCTAGTGGTAAAAATAGCTGTAGGTATAAAGTCTCCAGCCTGTACGGTACAGAGTACTCTCATCAGTGAACATGGAATTACTTGATCTGGAACAATTGACTTTGCAGATTTCAGTGCTGGATTGGTCGTTGACCTGGGCCAAACAGAAGAGCAGCAGAATTGCATCCTGACAGTCCCCTGGCCCTGGCTTTTGTCAGTCCTTGCGTAGTCATGTTACTGGTGAAGATGCTGTGTTTGTAGACACAGTTAATTTGTGTGTAGGCCACAAGATGTTAAAATAAGAACTTGGAATAATTTTCGAGAGAGGAACAAAGTGCAGTACCTAACTCAAATCCTGGGATGTGATTATGTGTTACAAGTTGAAAGAACAGGATGTATCAGAATGATCCCATAAGCAGTACTTGGGGGTGGCAAAGCTGCTACATTCAGAGACTTTGGGTTGCAGATTACAGATTTTGGTGGCTGAGGTTCTTTTCAGAAACAAACGCAGCTGGATCTGAAAGGGCAGTAACACTGCTGTGAAATGCAAGTGCGCATTGGTGATTTTTTTGCCAACCCATAAAAGGACATTTGAAAGGTAATGTGGATTACAAAGCATGTGTATCTCATCCTGTAGTAGAACAGCTCTTGCTGCCTTTTCACTGCCCCTACGCTGGAGGCCGTAGGGATGATGCCATGGCCGGCCTCAGCAAGCCTGGAGGATGGTGCCTTCATCCTGCTATATAACAGGAGCAGTCTGTGGGTGTTTTTACTGAGCATGTAGAAATGGAAATAGACTGAAGATGCTTTTTCCCTTCAGCTTCTACTTTTCACCTCACAGTTTTTTTATTTTATCTTTATCTACAGCATGTATTAAAATCCGCCCGAAGCAGTAAACTCTCACTGTCTCCAGAATTCTGATAGTGACTCAGCTTGTGAGCTGGTGCACTCTTCTAGATGTTAAAGCCTCTTTATTTACTGAAGACTTACTTGTCTTTGTTCTGCATTCAAGGATTTAGTTCTCTCTAATGTGGCCAAATAGGTTTAAAATGCTGCTTTGCCATTTTGGTAATATTTTACATGCCTGTTGCATTGACCTTGCAGAAGTTAATCATTGCACTAGTATAAAGCAACAGTTGTGTTTTCAGTCATGTCTAATACTGAGCAGATAGAATACTTTAGTAGGCTTAACCTGTCTTCTACTTAATGATTAATGCTCTCAGATTTCATCATAGCAGCTCTTACCCTGTTGGCTCAAAAGGCAGATCTGCTTTTGGGATCGGTGGTAGGAGTGTGTGTGTGACTGCAGAACAGAAGCAGGTCCTGTCCCTGAGACCCAGAGCTGTGAATTCCCCACTAGGTGGGAGTGTATGTCTGCCTTACTCAGTTGTCTTAAGGCTTCTGAGTTAAATTTCCAAGAGTCAGGTTAGGAAGCCTGGCTTGGTGTTCTCCCTGTACTAGAGGGAAGGTGTTTAGGCTTCCACTTTCTAAATAATGGTGACCCTTGTCAGTAAAAAGTATGTGGGACAGGGACAGTGCTACTGTGGAGAAGACAGTTTGTGGTAATACATACAGTCATACAGAATTTACTCTAACTAGAGCCAGGCAGGCAAAGGCTAGAAGGAGGTGCCCCTAATTAAAATAAATTTGCTTCTAGGATTCCTATCTTGTTGCCTCATCAGTCTGTGCCTTTGTAGGGACACATGATACATGACATCCTGAATGGTCTTTCAAGTCCGGAGACCACAGATTTTACTGCAGGGGATGAAGTCTGTTACATTACTATAATTAAGCCTCCATGCAGAGAGCATGGAGGTGTGCAATTATAATTGTACTGGTTTGTACATTAGCTTTTCACTGGATCTTCTCACTTAAAGAGATGGACAGGCAAATAAGCACAGAGACAAGGTGGCAAACCTGCTGCCTAGAGCTGCCACATAGCCTTGTGACACTACTGAAGTGGCTTTGACACGCATGTCACACAGCAATGGTTTAAAGCATGTCTAGGTTGGTGGCAAATACTTGGAATGCCAAGAAATCCCTACAGCACAGCACTTAGGAAGTCGTGACATTAGGGCTGTGTGAAATGACTGACAGTACCCACGGTTGTGGTGTCCTGTTGCACATAAATTGCAGAAGAAATTAGAGTTTTCTTAAAGAATTTCTGCAGAACTCTGAGGAAACAAGCAAAGTTACTGTACTAGGTATTTGCAGACAGGTGGGCTTTCATAATCTGACTTCCTCTGGGCAAGTTTTGTTCTGCTAGGAAAGGTAAAAACTTTGAAAAGTCCAGATCTGTCTACAATTTCTTAGTCTGTCCTTGTTTTCACCACCACCTTTCTGAGGAGGAACCAAGTCTATACTTACCTGGCTTCTCCCTTCCTCTGTTGAGGTCCCTTATTGAGCTCCACTTCCTCCAGAGCAAACTGGAGTTCTGTTCCTTGCAGCTGTCTTCCTTCTCACCTTCTCAGCTGCTCATAGTGCCTGCATCTTAAAAGCTTGCCCTTTATGCTATTGGCAATAGAGCTGTAGCTCTAAAAAGTTACATCTAGAAGCAAATAGCATGGTCATTCATCTCTTTTTGTGCATAAGCTTTATAATGCTGACAGTAGTAGAAGATTACTGCACAGAAAGTTCGGGTTTGTCTTGTTTTTATAAAAGAAGGTTAACAGTTTTTGCATCGTTACTGCAAGAAACATCACTGACGTCAGAGATCCGCGAGCCAGAAGGTAAGCAGAAAGAACATGTGTTAAGTGTCATGATTTGAAGGTAATTTCACAATCCTGAGAAGGGCTAATTTGTACTATTTCAATATTCGAGTTTTTCGGAAAATGTTTATGTGGCAACCTGTGTTACGCCTCTAAAAATTTAGATTTGAAGTAGTGAAGAGCAAGGGCTTCCAGTTTTCAGGAGTTATGAAATTCGGCTGTGGTCAAAGCTGGACAGAATTGAAAACTTGACAGTATTTCCAGGGACCAGAAGCTCCCCAGGCCCTACAGCTGCTGCGGAAGTCTAGTGTTCTTGTCTGTCGGTGCAACTGTTGCGGGCTTCAAGCCTCAGTTCTCCCAAAAGTCATTCAGACAAAGCTATTTCAAACAAAGCATTTTGGGCTCTCAAAAGTAGTGTTTAAGAAAGTTCTCTGTCTATGTATCTGCTGACTAAATGCTTCACTGTGTTATTTCCAGCCACTCTTAATCCCTCCAGCAGAGTTGCAGCAGCAGCTGTGGAGGTGAGGGAAAACGCAGGCTTTCTAAGGATACATCATTAAGCTGTCATTGATTTCTCCCTCACGTAAAAGATGCATGTGAACCTGGCCAGCCTACCAGCAGAGGAGATTGACTCTTGGGTTCTTTGAGCACATGAGTTCTTTTCCCAAGTCATTGAGAGGAACTTGTGTCAGAATGACTTTATCCTTCCATCTGGACTCCCCCAGCTCTCCTTGGGTTTAATTTCAATAAGCTGTACTGGTATTTACAAAGAAGAGGCTCATGAATTTCTGCTTATTTATTTTTCTTATGAGAGAATAAGTATCACAAACCCAAAACTCACTCCTGGGTTTTTGTGGGGATGGAGAGAGATTTATAAAAGCTTAAGTGCTTGGTGCTTGTTTGCATAACTAAATAAAATGGGAACAATCGACTGCAATTAGCCTGTCTGAGGGTCAAAATTTCCCAAGTGAGCTTTTCACTTGCCTTCATGAGATGCAGATGAGAGCCAGAATGACTCTTTTCTGTATTGCCTAGCTGGGATTTTGTTTCTGGATTTTGTTTTATCTAAAATTTAAGTCGTAACATTTAAACAGTAGTTGTTGTCCATCTGCTGATACTCATTGCTGTCGTAAGTGCATTCTTTCCAGCTTGTATGAGATTGTGCAATGCACATGGTGTGTGTGAGTGGCAAACCTGTGCCTTGTATAGGAGAAAGCACAGGATATTAAATGGAACTAAATGCTTTTGTTCCAGATGTGGCTGTCTGGCATAGACACTCTGGAACAGACTGAGGTGTGGGCTGGCAATGAGGGTTCATACTTGAAACTGGTCCTTGAAAGTAACATCTGCATCTACTGATTCTGAGCTGACCTGCCCAGATTTCTCTCCAGTGAGCTCCAGTGTCAACTTCATTAGAAAGTAGAATGTTTCTGTGGCCTCAGAGCGGTATCCTAGCAGCTAGTTCATGTTGGGATATAGGACTATCCCACTAATGCCCTCTTCCTTTTGCCTGAGCACTTTGTATTGGCAGCTGGTATGTCACAACAGTGCAGGGTCCTTCTGCTATATTTTTTATTCCAAATCCAAAGAGTTTACTGTAGGGCAGTTTTGCATGGGTAGAGAAGAAAAAAGCTGACTGTGGCCAGCTGAGAAGCTGTCCCCATTTACTGCACCCAGGAGCATGCTTTGGGTCACCTGCAAAGGGGTTCTGTGGACTGCACCATTGAGGCTGCTCCTGACATCAGGGCAGCCATATGAAGAAGTTCTACTCTGGCTGTTACTTACTTGGAGCTTTTTGTAGAGTCCAGGCTGGACCTGACATCTGAAAACCCTAGCCATACTATCCAATTATGGATCCTTAGGGATTACAGTTTTGAAGGGGCTAATGTGTGTGTGTGTGTGTCTAAATATTCAAATATGATCGTGAATTTATCTCTGTGTGTGTCATTCTTTATCCTCTTCTGAGTGTTTGGAGAAAAAAATGGTAGAAAACCCATCTGGTTATGCTCACTCTTGCAAACCAACATCTGGCTGCCAGACTTGAGAGTTTGCGTAATCTCTGCTCATGTGGTTTCCATGCTTTGATTCCCTGCTACGACTGAGCGCTGGAGAGGAACCCATCCCTCGTGGCAGAGTGTGAACTGACAACATGTTGGAAGAACAGAAGGGGTCCACCATTAGACCTTGTTTACATGGAAGCATTGCCAGGTTAATCCAAGTGGTAGCATGTGTGTGGTTCTCATATTGCTTTATTGCTAAAGCCTTGGCCTTAGAAACCTGTTGCTTGGGCTGGAACTGCGCTTGCAGTTACCCAGATGTACTATAGAGGTGAAATGTCAGTCCTGCACTATGGCTGTCAAAAAATGAATGATTTTTATTAACCTCTGAACTGAAATTCAGGAAAAATATGTTTTTCTTTCCTTACACACTCCGCTCATACCCTCACAGAAAATAAAGCTTTGTGTCTTCTCTCTTTGATTTATTTCTGGATGAATGAAAAATGGTGAGATGACAGCACAGGTCATGTGAAGCGGGAGGACATGAGTGTTGCAGTGTTGCCTCTGCTGTCTGGGGGATGGGTGGTTCAGACACTTCTCTGAGATGCAGGAGAGCAGCATTGAATTCTTCCTCTATTGACGTGGACTTGAATGAATATCTCCCACTGGTGTGCCCTGTCTGCCACACTAGGAGCATTTTGGAGGTGATGAATTTTGAGTTCCTGCAGCCAAAATGACAAATGCTTGTTAGTTGTGGTAGTCAGGCAGAGGTAATCCCCTCCAGACCAGTGCCTGAGATGCTCACCCAGCAGGGAGACTCAGGACATTATAAAAAATACTGTGGGCAATATCCTCACTGCTAAAGGGGAGCTGCCTGCCCTCAGAATGATCTCATTCCATTAACTGAGCCCCACATCCTCTTTCCAGCTCCATGCATTTGGTGACTTTGGATGAATTGGTGAGACGTTTTGAATCAGTCAACACACCGTATTTGGTAAGTAAGTTATTTGCTTCTCCCAGTCTTGCCCAAAGCATTTTTCAGTTCCTTGAAACTATTTTCTATTGGCTTGAATAGAATGAAATAAATTTGTTGGCTGAATCAGAGAACCTGTGTCGTGGGGCTAAAAAAAATGA
>VYZS01088964.1:0-16147 GCA_013400695.1 Neodrepanis coruscans | reverse complement strand
TTTCAGTATTAACCCTACGACAGGAAATCACTAGAAACTCCTTTGGAGAGAGTATAGGCCCATCCCCAATTTCAGACAACGAGGAACCCTCTTTCTGCAACCACTTCTGCATATGGTGAACCCCAAACCTATGGTGGCTGCTTTCCTCATAAGCTAATAGAGATACTGAGGAGGTGCAGATGCCATTGACTTAGGCACTTATCAAAATTTCCCTCTTACTCTCACATCTTCTTCAGGACTGTGAGGCCTCTGAGATCAGGCTATTCATTCTACTTCTCCCAGAGAAGTATGGCTTGTCCAGTGGGACGTCTTGCATTGCAGCTGGTTCTTTGGGCTATGATGACTAACAAAGTAGCCCTTGGTTGGCTGCACACTTGTATCCTTGGTATTCTGCTACTGCCTAACTCTGAAGAAATGGATGCTGCATTTGATGACTTAGCATAGTCAATGGACACAGTTCCTGGAAAAAAACATCAAATCAAACAAAAATCCACAACACAAAAACCAAAACACCTGGGAAATGCTGCTCCATATAATCCCAACTGTCCTGTCCTGCTGCTAAGAGGAGCCATGTGGCTGTTACAGACACATGCAGGAAAACAATGCTATTAGAAGCATCAGGTATTTGTTCAGGAGGCTGTGGGATGAAGCCATTCCTTGGGCATTACAGATATATTTACAGTATTAAGAGGTCAAATAATCTTTCTGTTCTCCTGTTTGTTTCAGAGAGTTTTGTTGAACATTCTCATTATTCATTATGGTATTTCTTGGATTTAAGAGGATTTCTCTACATGACTGTAGTTATCAGAATGCAGTGTGTGTGCAATGAACGTGGTATTTCTATAACAAGCTTCTCCTTGAGATATTTTTTTCTGAGTGCAAAGCTTTAGTTCAGTTGTGTGTGTGGCAGTGAAGATGAGGCATGTAAGTTGGAAAAAAAAAGAATGAGATGGTAAAAAGACACAAAATTAGTAGTTTAGAGCATTGACTTCCATCCCTGTCTTTGCTATGGCCTCTGTGGCAACTATTAACTTACTTTTCATAACTTTTTTTTTACAGAGAGAAGCCCTGTATAACAGTATGGACATCTTCAGGATGGGAGCAAATTTTTCTCTTCATAAAATTTTCCCCTAATTGAAGGCAGGGCTTTTGTTCCTACTAACCTGTAAATGAATTGCAGAAAGCCTCTGAAACACTAGACTGTTGCTGGGAATCCTTCCTGATCCTTCTCCAGAACTTGCCTGCTGTTCCTCGTCCACAACACCCTTTCAGTGTGAGAGAGGGTAAATGGTCAGCAGAAAAGGGGTTGCTGGAGTGGGAAACAGTTAAACACATCACACAAATCCTTTTGTTTAGTGAGAGAAGGTAGAGGCAATGAGTACCTTCTGTAGGTTTAGGAACAGTAGGAGTGCTGTCATTATCAGCAAAAGATAATTGAAGATATTATAATGAAGGCAGGGAGTCAAAGGCGTTATGTCATGATTTCCACTCTATATTTGAAAAGCTACAGCATATGGGCTTGGATAAGGCTGATTACTTCCCAGAAGTAACCAAAGAGCCTGCTAAGCATTATCTATTAGGACAACATGTATCTAAGAGTCTTGAGAGGGTTGGCTTGGGAAACATCTGGTTTTAACAAACCTGGGAGTGCTGGAAATATTGCAGATGACTGCAAAGGTCTTAAGTTTTGCCAGTACTTCAGAGCTGTGTAACAGCAGTGGTTATGATAGTTGTAAGCTGAACAACCTGAAGCTAATATCTGGCAAAATAGTGTACAGGGAAATATGAGGTTCAGTTTCTAACTAGAAATATAATTAGTATTGGGCAACATAGCTTTCAAGGAGATAGAGCCTGCTAAACAGAACAACTTTCATTTTGTAGGTGATTACAAATTCAGTTGTCAACAGTAACTGCAGAGAGATAATATGCTTTTGCAATATGTTCAGCACGGTTCAGCACAATATTTTGTCTTGAGTCAAAAGAGGCAGCGAATGTTGACTGATGGGAGAGGGGTTTCTGTGAAATAGCCTGTGTCTGGCGTTATTTCTATTTCTCTATCAGTGATCTTGAAATAAATATAAAATTGCTGCAGATAAAATCTGAGGATGACACACAAACTGAAGGAGTAGCCAATAATGATAGGGACAGAGTGGTTGCACAGAGAGATAGGATGGTGCAGTCTGCAGTGCCCATTTCAATAAAATGTTTTTTAATGTTGCCAAATGCCAAGTCATTCACCTGGATTGCAGAAAAAAGGAACTGTTCTCATCCAGTCAAATCTTATTCATGGCAGCCCTAACACAGGATTTTTTCTTTTCCTTTCCTCTTTTTTTTTTTCATCTTGAAATATCTGTTACTTGAGGGATACATTTGGATCTCATCACTGACTGTTTTGCAAATGTTTTTTTTGCCAGCACAGACTGCTTTTATCTGGTTGCGTATGTTAGTGTTAGCCTCTTATAGGTGAGGTTGACAGTGTTGTACCAGCAAAGAGTGAATCAGAGTCAGTGGGGGTGTAGGTAACTGTTGAGACCCACTCTGTGCTCAGCACATGTCACTCTGTTACTGATAATACATTTCTCCTTGTGTGCTTTTCCCACTCAGGGGCAAGCTAATTAAAACAGATCACATCTTCTCTGAGCTTGATGCTTGTGACTAAAGATTCATGCATTGGCTGATAAATTACACGTAGTCAAATGCATGTTTAAAGTTATTTGAAGCGCTTTCTTGGACAATGGCCCTTCCCAGTTCATTATTTGGACATTCTTGTACCATCTGTTCAAAACATAAGCCCAGCTTATTGCAGCTGGATCTTCATTAATAGACACTCAAGAGTCAGTCTTCATGCTCTGAAGTTTGAAGGGTGATTAGCATATCATACTGTCTTGGGCAGAGTAGGGAGAGAAAGTAGTAGTAGAATTTCTCCAGGTTGTACTTGCTTTACAGCATCAAAGATTCTTTTTTTTCTACAGATTGATGTAAAGACAATAGAAAGGGAGTTTATTTCCAGTTAATTATGAGGAATATCTTGATTTCATCAAGAATCTCAAGTGAAAGTCAAAGATCTTAAGAGATAAGTTGCACATATGAAAATGTATCCATTGATACATTTTAGTAGCTCTTTTTTAGTAGCTCTTTTCCTTCTCAGAATGAAACATCATCTACCCTAATGTAAGCCCACAAAGCTTTGTAGAATATCTCATGGTCACAGATTTTGAGTATGTTGTCTCCACATCTACATTTTCACAGATACTACACCAGGCACATGTCAGCCAGGGTATTGGGCTCAAGTCCTGACTTGCAGGACCATTCATTTTCCCCCCCTCACTTCAAGGTGTTAATTCCCAACGAACACATTAAAAAAGTTCCTGCCACTAAGCCTGTGAGAGTTGATGAGATCACATTCTGTGAAAACAGCTGTATTCAAAGAGAGCTTTGAGTATCGAACCAATTTCTCATACTTACTTCTCTTGTTGTTAACCCTGAGAGATCAATGGGTGTAAATTTCTTTTTCTAATGGGGTAAGCAGGCTTTGTTAAAAAACAAACGTTTCTGTGAATTATTGTCTCTTTTTTTCCAGGAGACTGCTGCGTGGTACCTACCAAGTTATAAATATCATAGTGATTGTTAGAATTTTTTTTCTCCTTGTGATGGCCTCATATTGAAAGGAATAAGATACTGTTAATTGTACTAATTATGCATCTTTCAGAATGTATTTGGTGGATTATATACTACCTCCTCCTACTATTGAGCAATCAACTATATAAGTATACCTGAATTTGGACTTTTTTTATCCACCTGAACCAGCAGTGTGAGAAGGACTAAAAGGATCCTTTCTTTGCAGGGTAGGTTTTGCTAAAAATGAAGAACTGCATGGCAGAGAAAGTGCCTAAGTCTGGCTCTCCTCTCACTGCAGTAAAGTGAAAACAGTGGTGTAAAATTAATTTTATGTGGTGCTAGCGACCAAGAAGTTATGTTCCTTTCTCTAAAAGTCCTGAACCCATGGATGTTGTTTCAGGTCTATTTACAGGAAAACTGATGAGTACAACAAGAACCAGAAAGGAAACACGAACCTTATTTGCATGGTAATGTAGTGAAAAATCAGATCTCTCTGGAGACCTGGACCTGAACTGCTGTCCCAAGGTTATGGGTGTTCCTCTTTGCCACTGCCTTCAGCAGCTTGAAATAGGTGCAATCTCCTTTAGCATGAAGGACCTGGCAGGACAGAAGTCTTTCCAGGCTCTCACTTCTTCCAGTTGTTTGTAGCAGATGTCAAACACATGGCATCTGACCATCAGCAAAGAGCCTGGGGGTCTTCCCAAACTCATCTTCCTTCTGAAGATGATGAACTTGTGGATGACCACTTCTGTATTTTTTTCCCCTTGGGATAAAACTGCCTGGGCTGCTGCTTGGGGCTCTTCTGAGGGGCCTCTTGAACTTGGTTTGTCCAACCTCATGACCTCAGCAAACAGCAGTGGAGCAGGAGTTCACTGGGCCATTTCATTTTGTTGGGGGTCTTGTGTGGGCTGGATTGGTGCTAACATCTCTGCTTGGGCAAGGGTGTGGAGTAGGGGACAAGGAAGTGCATGGTGGGCGTCCATGAGGTTTGGGTGATAGGCATACGAGGAGTAATTTTCAAATCTGCTGTGTCCCCTTCTCTGAATCTTGTTTGGGGCTTACATTGCCTGTGACCATCCTGCACCACTTCAGCAGCTAATACCCAGGCTGGGCATGTGGTGCCTCTGCACCTTGGGGGACTCTGTGTGCAGACTTGGGGGGATGAGAAAAAAAGGATGGATTTGGCCTGTCCTCTCAGTGTTGTCTTTTAAGTTGCCTCTGTTTTATAGAGAAATCTCAGTGTCTGTAAATATTTCTGTCCTCCAGAGAAGGCATTGCCTGTATTGCATTATCTGTGAAAAATTCTTGCCCCAAAACCTTATTCGTGGCTCCTTTAACCTAAAGAACTCATCTGAATGCTCCATTTGCCTTTTAAATAAAGAACAAGTGATTGCTGAGGACTCACATCCCTATAATTTTGTGTTGCTTTCCTCATTATGAGAGGAACATAAGGGTCCCCAATCATTATTTCTGACTCTGTCATTAGCAAAGGTCTGGAAAGTGTGTTTTCACTCCATTAGCCTTCAGAAATAAAAAGAATGATTGCATAAGTCAAGAATAATTATTTCAACCCACTCTTCTCAATGTATTCCTGTGGAACAGGCTGGAGTGTAAACATGAGCTGACAAATTAATTTATATTATTTGTATTTTCCAGAAGAAACACCATGTTCAAGACTGATTTAGCAATACAAATGGCTTTATTTGTGGTTTTATGCGCTTCTTTGACAAATCTCAGGAAGCTAATATTTTCGCTTGTGATATCTGCCAGGACTCCCGCAATTTACCCCTGAAGGAGTGGTAAAATGAAAATTCCTATACTTGTCATAGTCCTTTTGTTTCTCCGAAGTGTGTGGATACCTGTGTTAACCAATACCAACCTCTTTCTCTAATTATATGCTTCACAGTATCACAATATTAACAAGGTTGGAAGAGACCTTTGATATCATTGAGTCCAACCGATAACCCAACACCAACCCATCATCTAAACCATGACACTAAGTGCCTCATCCAGTCTTCTCATAAATACCTCCAGGGACGATGACTCCACCACCTCCCTGGGCAGCCCATTCCAATGGGAAATCACTCTCTCTGTGAAAAAGTTTTTCCTAATATCCAGCCTAAACCTCCCCTGATGCAGCCTAAGACTGTGTCCTCTTGTTCTGCCACCAGCCACCTGAGAGAAGAGACCAACTCCCTNCTATAGCTCTGTATGGGGTTATTGCGACCAAAGTGTAGAACCCGGCATTTCTGTGATGATGTTGAAGTTACACGACTGCAAAATGGCATTTGAGTCCAAGGGTGGTCCAGATGATCTAAACAGGCCCCTTTCCATGTTCAGAGAAATTTCTTCTACACTTTAAAGAAAGTATGGAATGACCCTACCTTTCTTCCTGTTGGAAGACCAAAATACAGCTATTTTTCTTCTGGATACAGTATTAATTCTTGCTAGTCTTCTAACGACATTTGCAATTACTCGGAGAGTTCACGCAGCATGGTCTCTTTCATAGTGTCTTCAAATGAGACAGCATGAGTGTGTGGGAATGGGCAGTGGGTCAGGACCAGGAAGATGGAATCTGTCTGTCCCAACATTCATTGTTGCCCCATTGCTTCACAGCACCTTGGGTCAGCTCGTCCAACAGCAAAGAAAGGCGACAGACAGTAGGATGATATGATAATTCAATCTCAGATAGAAAGTACTGTAGAAAAGTATTATTTCTTATCTTGACTGAAGATGCTGTTGGATTGGTGTAGATAGTAAAGTTAATTACAATGCAGCTTAGAGCTTCTACTGAAACTGGCTGAAGGAGACTATTTAGTCCTCTTTTCCAACAGAAACAGACTTCTAAACCCTTCCTTTAAAAATACTAATTAGCCGATTGGCATGAAGGAAAGCATCTGCTATAGATCTGTGCAGCTCCTTTCACAGCAAGTTTCTCAACTGGAGTTTTCTGTGGAGGTGGGAAAGATCACATTCTCTTCGTCAGTGAAAAGTTGCGAGTTGTGTTTGCAGGGTTTTTTTTTTAACAGGTGTACCCTTGCCAAACAAGATACGCATTGCTGCCTGAGAATATAGGTATTCTGTGCACAGAAGGCATTCAGTAAAAGACAAAGGTGATAAGCACTGAAACGAAAACCCAGGTGATACTGCAAATCATGGTATTATGCCAAAATTTTATGCTAATTGCACACTTGTTTTCCTCACCTCTGAGTGTGCTACTTCCTAAGAGAGGAAAGAGTTCAGAAGCTTGACTCCAACAAACCCACAGAAAGCCTGCAGTCATTCACACTTCACTATTAACCAAATCATAATCTGAAAGACAATGAAAGATGTCCTCTATCTGGCAGTGCTGTAAAACTGTAAAACAATTATCACGGTCCCTTTCTCCTCTGGATGATCTTCATGGAAACCTAGCCAGACCATCTAAGATACAGGAGTCCTCTGATCAGTAGGGTAAAAAGGACAGTGTAAGTCCTGAGACAAAGGAATTTAATCTTATCCTTGAGATTGACCTGAACTTTAAAGGATTGGAGCCCAGGCATGCAAAGAATAACAATTTGTACATGTCATAGTAGCTTGTAAAAGCAGGCACTGTAGAAGTGGATGTGACTATCACTTTTGTTGGAGGATTCATGGTAGAGGCAAAGGTCTCAACAAAATAGCCCAGAGAAACAACGGGGAATGCCTAGGGAGTGGTGAAATATGGCCTGAACCCATAAACCTATATGAGACAGGCTCTTATCCCACTCCAGAATTGCATGAGTGACAGATAGACTGAGAAGGTGATTTGAAGCATTTGGATGATAAGCACCTGGATCTCCTGAGAGACATCAAGGCTAGAATTATCGCCAAAAAAGGTAGAGTATAAGTAAAGGTGCAAGATGAGATAAGGAATATCATGTTAAGGACTTCTAGAAGGTTACACTGCACTATTTAGTCATCTCTTCTAGCCTGGATTCCACATGTTTGTGCAGTACAGAGCAGGCTTTTCCAACTTCTCTTTTTCTCTACTCCAACAAGATGTTTCAAGCTGAAAGATGATATTTTGCTATAGCAGTCCAGCCACGAAGCCCAGAATTGCTAGGAGATCCTTTGGGCTGTGACACTCACCTTCAGGTTCTCACGTTCAGGTTGCAGAACTCATCTCCATGTGCTTCCTGTACTGGGAGATTCACATCCTAGGTTGTGGAAACTGCCTGAAACATGGCTGTGTTGTAATTAATAAATACACTAATGGAGTCTTCATTGCATTATTAGGACATTTAGAAATTTACTCTGGGAAACCTTTCAACTCCATTAAGTCCACCTTTGTCACAAGATAAAGTGCTGTTCATAATAGACTCATTAACATGCAGACTGCAGTTCAACCCTATCCATTAACAGCTGGCAGGCAGGAGTTTCCAAAAAGACACCAAGAGACATTTTTCCTGACCACGGGCTGGCTTCCTCAACACGTCTGTTAGTTCTGTGTTGGATGTTTCATGACAGGGAGCTTTTCTGCTACGTTCCCTGTGCCATTTAAATGTACTGTCAAGACCAGCTGTCATCAGTTAGGGATCTGTAAAAATCTGCCAGGAGTTCCCAGGCTGCTGTTGGGGTCTTTGTTTGACTCAAAAGCTGCCATGAGCAGAAGATGCCAACCCCACACAATAGCCCATGGGCATTTACTCCCTCTCTCCCGCTCGGCTGACTCTCATTTAGAACCCTAAGTGTCAACTGCTCTGATTAAGTACATTAGAGCCAGGCGTGACGATTAGCAGTGAATGATAACAATGGCATTTCAGCAGTGGCTAATAGGCTTCCAAACTTAATCTCTCACGCTTTCACAAAGAATAGATAATTCTTCCAGAAACAATGATTACACAATAAAGTTTGTATTTGCTCTATGCTCATGAGCTATGATGTCTGGTTTCACCCACTGGCACTTTAGAGACCCCAGGGCCGGGGGTGTTGCCAGCTCAGGATTTTACGGATCTCTGATGTCTTTCAGGTCTGTCTCCTGGAGCAAGGAATTAATGTCTGTGTTCTTCCTCAAAAGCCCAGATCTCCAACCAGCTACTTAGAGGGAAATACAGACTGCGGGAAATTGAATTTGTCCCTAAGTAATCTATATGATCTTACAACTTTTGGACAAAACTCACAACTTTTGGGGCATGATTTATTGATTTGAGTTCTGAGGACTGTCAGTTCTGCGTCTGGCACATCCACAGCAGGGGAGAGAGCTATAAAATTGTCACGGGGCTATGAGGTTCAGTAGAGAATTTAACTGCACTGTAAGGATGACTTTCTAAGCACTGAGAGCAGCTTTTCTGAATGGAATGAAAACTTGTCAGTGACTGGGGTAAATTAGATGCTTGACATGAAGATTTGAGGCTTCGAGGTGTCACATTTTAGTAGCCTGAATGTCAGGATGCTGGGACTTACCAGTCCACTCAGGCACAGATTCAGTGAATAACTGAGCTTTGGTGAAACTTTCTACTGGATAGGATCCATGGACAAAAGCAAATTAGGTTCAAGAGAGCAAGGCTCCTGCTGAAATTAAAATGAAACATGGGCAGGTTGCTTTGTTTTAGGATAGCATCTGCCAAGAGAAAACCCTTATTGCCTCAGACTTGTCCATCATCCCATAGTGCAGACAGCAGTAAACTGTGGGCAAGGCCCTGTGTCATTGTAATGAATCAGTGTCACACAGCTCTGTATTTCAGGAGTTACCCTTTGCTTCTTGAGTTCTTACAAAAGAAAAACTGTTCCTTTTTAAATCTCAGTTCAAGTCTTGCTTGTGTTGTTCCTGAACCACATGGCAGGAGGTCAGCTCTTTCAAAGATATTTCTCACATCCCTCTTGACCAGCCCTAACTGCAAGGTCTAGAACAAGAACCATAAAATGCTAGTGGCTTCATGAAATGAACTCAAGAAGCAGATTTCAATGAAATCAAGAGAATTTGCAATTAGCTCCGCTTTTTTCAGAGCAAATATTATATCTGTGTCTTGAACTATGCTTTGTTGTAGCAGCATGGCACAGTTCCTCTAATTGCAACTTATCTGTTTGTTAGCCCCTCTCTTTATAACAACTGTATCTCTACAGATCTCCCATGGAGGAAACAAAAGATGCTCATTATAACCACAGTTGTGCTGTCTTGAACCTCTCTTTGAAAATCAAAGCTGTTCAATTATTCTTTTTATTCTTCATTTTTACCCATTTCTGTATTACTGGTTGTATCTGGGGTACAAAACAGTCACCAAGATACAGGTCAAGGTTGGGATTTATTCAAGGCTTATTTCTTACAAAATATTGAAACACTTTATTAGGCTTTGACATTGTGCTATTTCCCTTTGAAGAAAGATTTTTTATTTCCAGCTGTATCTAACATCTTCTTACCTTGTGTGTGTCATATCCTGAGTGGCTTTAACTCATTAAAAGGTAGCAGAAACTACGCCGGAAATTAGGATCATATCCTGACGGGCTAATAATTCATATAGCTCACTGAAGGCTTTATTGAGCAACAAGAATTGTATCAAGGGGCCAGGAGAAGGACGGGTTAACTCACAGGATCAGGAGAAGTGGGGAGGTAAAGAAAGACAAGGGGCTGAGGAATAAGGTCCCTTCCTTTCAACAGCTATGTTGGCTCAGCTGACCATGTACCAAAATTTGGTTTCACCCATGGTGGATCAAGGTCTGTATCTTCTTCTGGACATATGATTCATTTGAAAAAGCTATTTATTTTTCAGATGGAAAAACTATTTTTTTAATTTCTGAGATGCTACTAGAAACAAACAGCAGTCCTACCTTCAGACACCTCTTCCCAATTCCCTTTGCAGAGTCACAGGCTATTCTTGCTTACAGGTGTCATCTAAAAGAGGCTCTGAGCTCTGTGTTTACATTCAGCTTAGTGCATACAGCTGGACAGACTTTTCTTCATTCTAATTGACCTGCAATTCTTTTTTGTGTAACTGGGAAGGCAAAATGCCTCTACCTCAATAAAACTCTGCCTCCTGCACTTCGTCCTCCAAGGTTTAAATTTATCATGTGTACTTTGTTCCTGCCCAGGCTCCTCCTCAACACCCCATGTTGTCTATTACTGTGTATAAAAATGATCTGTGTTGACACAGGACTGAGTGGGCACTTCAGCGTTTGCCTCTGTGCTTCATTTCATGCAACAGAAGTGTATTTCACAGCAAGGTGATTTCTTGAAAGGTGAAAACACTGACAATTTGTTTAAAAAGAGATGCTGCTAGAGAAAGCAGAGAAGTGTGTTTCAACAACTCACTCAGCAAAGTTACTGATGAAATCACTCAGGGCTTTGATATTGCTGCTATGGACCTAGGTGCATGTTGTACTTGGAGAACTCCTGGTCATGTTGGTATAATGAGATGGGGAACTACCCCTCTTTTCAGGGTCCTTGGGGCTGGAGCAGCAAACTTTTCAGTTTTTCAGTGCAGTGTTTCAGTAGCAGTACAGTGTTTCATCCAAGCTCTCTGAGATCACCAGCCTCTACCCGGCTCTGCCCTCCTTGCAGACTCTCTACCTGTGCACACTAGGACACTAGTGCTCACGTTGTCCTGCCCTAAACCAGGGATGTGCTTGCTGTGTACTGTTTTCCCTTCCGCAGCAGAAGGCTCTCTCCACTGCTGCTGGCTGAACGGTTTTTAATTATCCTCTTTGGACTTTTGAGCACCATAATCAACAGCTAATTGCAAACAATCAGACAAATTGGTGTTCTAAGGAAGGAGAGAAGAGTGACACAGAAAGGAGCAGGGACTAAAGCAGGAGCCGACTCCAGTGATGGGCACAGCTAATGGCAAGCAGCTCTTTGGAGTAGAAGGGGCTCAATGGAAGAGGGACTGCAGTGAAAGCCAAAGCCCCTCTTCTTTCCTCTGTCCCTGAAGCATCTTCACCTTGCAGCTTATTTCTGCCACATCACCTTTTCTGTAAGACAAAACAGCTTGGTTTTGCAGGCAGTATTGTTAGATCCGACTACTCTATGGGGAAAGCAACTCACTGGAGAATGGCAAATAAGGAGAGTTAAAAGTCACAGCACCGAACCTACCAGAATTCAAGAAATGTTTGGACAATGCTCTCAGGCACATAAGGTGATTCTTGGGGCTGTCCTATGCAGGGCCAGGGACTGGAGTTTGATAAACCTTGTGGGACTCTTCCAACTCAGAATATTACATGACTCCATGGTTCTATTACAAAATAACAGCAATCCTGCTGTTTTCCCTGGATTTACCCAGATGTTCTCTAGCATCTCGGGGGTGTCCTTTTGGGCCGGAGATAACTCCAGAGAGGTGAAAGCCTTCAACAGGTGGCCCCTGCTGCAACCCCAGCTGCAGCATAGTCTTCCCAGGAGGTTCAGGTAAGTGCAGGAAAGAACTCCTGTGTCTAAAACTGGTTTTTTACTCCTAGTGCACAAGGGCTGCCATGCTTTGGCTTTTGCCCCACTTATTTACAGTTCGACGCTAACATTAGCAACTAAAGAGGATTGAGGAGCGTGTTCCTGTTCAATTTCCATAATTTTCCGCTCGCCATATTGTTGGGGGCGGGGTTGGCTATTTCTTTTTAATTAAGTGAGGGAGCGTGCTCTCTTTTTCTAAAATCATTATCGCGTTTTAAACGACTTTCGCTCAGCCCCGCGAAGGCTCCGGGGGGCGATGAAGGGTCGTTGCGGCCGCGGCCGCCCTCGGCGGGTGCCCCGGGGCGCGGCAGGCGCGGTGCCCCGCGGGGCCGGCAGGAGGCAGCACTGCCTCGGGCAGCCCCGGGATTTCGCTCTGCGGGCTGGGCTCCAGGCAGCCTGTACATTATACCCCTGCTCCTGCCGCATGCCCTTGGGCTGCTTTACCAGGGTTTAAAATATTAATTAAGGGAGGCGGAAAAAAAAATAGAGGGAAAAAAAAAGGAGAAGAAGCCCTTTTACAATGCGCCACTATATTAAACTAACAACGTTATAAATCGACGCCGTAAAACTGTAACTCAGGGGCTGGACACGCTGCCGGGGGAACAGTAGAGATCTTAACAAACTGCATCATATAGAAGTTTCTGCAACGTACATAAAACTTACTATTTTGTACCCCTATTAGTTGGTTTTTACAGCCTTTTCAGGAATCAAAAAATAAAAATGGCAAGTGATACAGACAAGCAAATCAATTCAGAAAAATAAAAGTTGACATGAGCTTGCATCCAAGAAGTGAGAGACAGCTCGGGCTGTTTTATTTGTTTGTTTGCCTGTTTGAAGTTGTTTGAGAAATCTGGGTTAATTTAAAAATATTTTCCTTCCAATTTCTTTCATTGCTTTGCTTTGCTTCCTGCAGGTCAGGATGGGCACTGATAGATAATGAAGGCATGGTAAAATTGGCAGTTTGTGAATATAATTACAGTCTGATCTCCAGATTTCTACTCCTCAAATGAAAACCAGCTGGTTTGATCCCTGCTGCTTTTTTATATTCTCCCCATCACTCCTTCTACTCCCCCAGTGGAAAAAATATTCTCTTGTTTTGCCCATTTCTTTTGACCTTCAAAGTCTTATCTCCTGTCTTGCTTCTCCTTACTTAGAGGAACCCCAACAGGAACTTTTGCAACCATAAGTAGTCATGTCATTGTAAAGCAATAACATGGGCTGTAGCTCTCCCTCTCTGGGAGAGGTGAGCAAGGGTGTGCAGCTTGTTAGTCTCCTTTTCCTTGGGAGGAAGGGAGAGCTGCATTTCATTTTGATATTTCGTATGACATCACAAATCAGGTCCTTTGGCAAAGGGGGGAAGCAAATGCTGAATATGTTGAAGTGAATAACTACCCATAGTGAAGAAAATCCTTTAATGTGAGCATGGTGTAGGTAATGCAGTATTTATTTACTGCAGAAAAACTGTAAAGAGCAAATTATTGATTTCTTGGTTTCTATTTTTCAAGTTGGTTTCATGGGGCTTGGTCTGTTGGGAGGATTTTCTGAGAAGCATCTGAATAGCTGATGGCTGGATGGCTTCACTTCTGACCCCCCAACCTGAGTGAGGTTTGCTGCTTGCAGTATTCCTGGAATATCACAGGGACTCTGGCTGGAGTCAGGCCAGGACATTAGATAAAACTGCTTTTGTGGCACTTCTGCATTTGGTACATACAGATTTCCCACTCTATCTTTCTATGGTGTTTGACTCTGTTGACCACAAAACCCTTCATGTCCCTGCTGAGGAGGCAGTTTGCAGTCTGGTGGAATGGTTCAGTGGGACATACCCAGTTAGGAGAGATGTGAACACATACGACTACTGCTAATGCCTGGATGTAGTGCTGTCCCACAAGGACCTACAGTTTTCCCCTTTATGCTAATACAATTGAGCACAAAGCCATGAGGGTGTGGGAGACGTTTCTGCAGTCCAGAACACTTCAATAGCTCAAGCTGGTTGTGCCATCCCCGCATCTCATGTTGTAAGAGAATACATAGTCAAGTTCAAAGTTTCAATCCTTGAAAGCCTTAGTAGCCTGGATCAAAGTATCTAAAAAAGTAGCCTTATCAACACCATCTGAATTATATGAGAGTCTTGCCATTTTCTACTGCAGCAAAAGGTGAGATGGGGAAGAGGTGGCTCTGTGATCTCCTCCGGTAGTTGTAAGCATTGGCCAGTGTCTGTGGAATGTGGGAAAAAAATCCCACCTGTGTCGATTAGCCCTTTTCTTACTCATATGAACAGTATGCATAGATTCCCTTGCATTTCACATGAATAGGGAATGTTCACTGCTTCTGGAATCTATGTCCCTGCTGACAAGCACAGAATAGTACAGTGTTTTACCAACAGCTTGGTGACTGGCCTTCAGGGGTTTCCACCTTCCATATGTTGGCCTCAAAGTAAGGCCAGGACCACATGGTTATTGGTGCAGTGTTATAATCTCTTTCCCTGTCTTTTCATGCATACACATGCCCCCCGCACGTAATGCTTGTCTTTAGTTTTGTGTATGCTCAAGCCACACAATTTCTAATGAGGGTTAAAAATATCAAATAAATTCAGAAGAAAGAGGTAAAAAGAAGCATTCTGAGATACTCAGAGGGCTGGTAGTACTAACATGAGAGATAGTTTCTGGCTTTCTTCGATACTGAATTTAATTGCAGGCATCTAGCATTTAAAGACCATGTACTATTGATGGGGTGTGTTAGCAACAGGAGGGATTGACTCTAACATTAAATTGGAATTTAGCATGTACAGTACGTTGTCAAGAGAAAAAATAAGAACAAAGAAGATTGTTATTATCTTTTATTATTATCTTATAATTCCCCCCCATTTTCCTTCTGCATGCTCTCTCTCTGTCAGCCTTCTCTCTTTCAATAATTACAATAATCAACTTACAATGATAACAGAAATAATCTCCTGCAAGATAGCTAAACAAACCACATGTTATCTGTACTGAACCATGCTTACTTACAGTAGGTACATCACTTATGGAAAAGCCAATAAAATTTTAATTAAAAAAGCATGTAGGTTGTCAGTTAAAATGCAAAAAGGGTGTGCAAACATATGCAAAGTGGTCCAAAATTGCTTGGCACTTGATAGGACAGGTGGGAGGGCAAACCCACCCCAAACAGAACAAAACAAAACTAAAACCCTCCAGTTCTGAAGAGTTCTATTTATGCTGCTCTCTACAGAGCACTAATTGCTTGGGAATTCAAAAGCATGGAGAGGGACGAATCCTCCCTTGAGCAACAATCACATCCATCCTCCTCCAGCAGTGGTGAGAGCAAGTGAGCAAAAGTTAATTAAAGATTTTGCATCTCCCCACCTCAGCACTGGATTGATAGCTCTGGATCCTGAGATAAACTACAATTCTCCCACACTGTATCATTAATACGCCTTCAGCCTTGCCCTGGAGGCACCACCTCAAGGGATTAAATGTTCTGTTTCCCTGGTGTACTTGAGGCTTGGCCTCTCTGCTAGGACTGAAACTAGGAGGACTGATGAATGCCAGTCCATAGATAAGTGCTTGTCTCAGAGGAGCAGGACTGTAGGTAATTACCCAGTCATGAGTCACCACAGCTTAAGAGGATTCCAGGTCCTCTGTGCTAGTCATTCTAAGTGTAGAAAGAGTGTTTCACATAAAGACTATTCAGTGTAGAAAAATTTCTGCACAGGTATTGTGAATGTGAAACAGTTCTTCAGATTTCTGAAGCAGAGGGTTTCCAATTATGGAAAGAAGTTCTTGACACCACTCAATGCCCTGAGTTTACTTCACTCCCCATAGTCATTCCCTCTCATGGATCTGGTGTGGATGTTGGCATGGTCTTTTCATGCCCTTTGTGCTCCTATGGTAGGCTGAGAATGGTGGCTTCAGCTGTCCCTTTGAAAACAGGAGTTCATATCCTTCAACCAGACTTTTCTCTGGGATCTGTTGCTGCAGGGCATCACTGGGAGGAAATTTTTTCAGTGATGAGATATCAGCATGCATCAACAGTTGTGCTTTGCACCATTCTCCCTGGGTGAGTGAACAACCACTCCTGAAATTGTATTCTAGTGCAGAGAAGGCCCGCTAGGTAACAGCATGTTGTGGGTTGGAAAAT
>VYZS01088928.1:0-30379 GCA_013400695.1 Neodrepanis coruscans | reverse complement strand
TAGGTGTAAGGATCTAAGGTGGACTTGGAAATACACGCAGTCTGGCAGATGTGGGCAGCTCTGCCTCAAATGAACTGGTATCAAGAAAAGGATATATGGAGGTCACTACATTAGAATAAAGATGCTTAAAAGGTAGCAGAGCCCTGCTGAAGATGTAAAGCTTATAAGCAAGTTACTGATATTAACTGTGTCTTGATGGGATACTGAAACATTGGCACACTCAGCAGATGAGTCAACGCAGAGGGCATAGATATACAGCAGTCCACACCAGAGAGACCGAAGTACAGGGACTGAAGAGAAGCTGAGGCAGAATAACTTACAAAGAGATCTGGATGGGACCCTGGAGTTCACACCCTTTGCAGCCTGCTCTCAGAAAAAAATGTACAGAGATCCATAGAAGTCCATCAAGAGGCAACTGCATGGAAAATTAAATCCACAAATTACTTTGCCAACAGCTTCACCAGCACCATGCTGGTAAAGGGGTTCCGTGCATTCTCTAACGACCAGTCATACAAACCATGGAGCCCAAAGCTCTCTGCACTAATGCAGAAATGAAAGTCCTATAGTACACCCACTACACCACTTCTTGCTTCCTTATTGTCAGTTTCCCCATGGAATATCAACCTCTTCTTTCTTCTCCTGCCCATATTTCCCCTACTTTCTTACTGTCTGCTCTGATCTATCTGCTCCTTATACAGTTCATTTACTATCTGTCTCTTCCTCCTCTTCCTTTTTCCCTTGCCCCCAGATCTTCTTGTTGGGCTGCCAAGTCCCTGGTTCAGTGGTGTAACTCAGCTGATTTACTTTCCTTAAAGCAATGTCTGCTCTCATGTAAATCACCCTCCAAACCCAGCCTTGTGAAATGGGCTTGTTCACTAAACTCTATGAATAGGAAAGTAGGCACAGCTGGCCTATTCATAATCAACATAAAAAATAGATTAGCACTTTACAGATTAAACATTATCGTTTCAACAGTTAACATAAATCAACTACACTTACAGGCCTAGCACTGCTGCTGCCACTGCAGGGTGACAAGCACTGCAAAGGGAAGGGCTGCCAGTCCAGGGTGCAGTGGGAAATAGCTCATTTGTCTTCCACCTTGAATCTGAGTTCTCCTCTGGCACCCCCAGGGTGTACTGCTAGAGGTTGTCACAAGGAGAAAAGTGGGCTAAAGAAACAAATGTAGGGGGGTAATTTTGATTCATTCACATGCACTTCAAAGCAATCCAGCAACCCACTATTCTAAAGCCAGAATCCAATTGCCCTACTTCCCTCCCTAGGGCTGATGCAGCTCCAAAATGGAGCAACAGAGCCAGCCTCTGGAATAAAAGCAGAACATACTAACTAGCTCTGTTTCCTATAGTTCAAAATATTTGGGCTTCTGTGGATGAAGTAAAGCAGTTCGGTGGATTCTATCTATTGTAACTATCTCCAGAAACACCTTGTCACAACCCAGGGATTCACCTCACCAAAGAACAGCCAAATACTGAGATCCACTCCGGACATGTGCTGTGGAAAGCAAAGCCAGGAGAGAGTAGCCCAGAGCCTGCTACTGGTCAGGCTGCACCTCTTCCTTTATCAGGTACAAGACATTAAGTCACTGGCAAAGGCCTTGGCCAGGATATCCCATTAAGAACCAGCCTCACAGCTCTTTCAAACAAAAAGGGGCAAAAAAAAAGAACAGGAACAGATTAGGTTACGGTCCAAAGGACAAACAACAGACTGGCAGGGGAGGCATGGGCTTAGAGGTTTTTTTGGCAGCCAGAGCAGACATTAGCAGTTTGCAAAGGGCAAAGCAGCAAAAGCCACATAGAGAGCCTTCTTTAGTATAGCCCCTCTTAACAAAAGAGCTAATTTTAATTGCTCTAGCCTCCTTCAAGCCTTTCTTGATAAATAGGAATAGCAATTAATAGACCTGAACCAATCAGCTACATCCAATAAGGTGCTTGGCAAAATTAGCTTTGTTCTCCACGTGCAACTGATACCACCTCAGTTCCATTCATTATCCAAAATGAGCCAACTGATGAATATTTTCTACTAATAATTTGAAATTTGGAAGGGTTGATGCTGAACAGTCTCTTGCAAGAACTTGCCAATTTGAGATGGAGTGGTTATGTGAGCTTTGTAAGGGAGAAAATGGTGGGTTTGCTTCAGCTGAGCTCTCATAGCATGAGCAATAGGTCATGTCAGTTTACTTCTTCAGCTGTCACAGACAGCTTCACAGGTTTGGCTCTGACCCACACATCCTGTAAAACCAAATACTGAAAAGCTTAGAGAAAATAAGTGCAAAATGTGTTTAATGTTCACAAACATAACTTGATTTCCAAAAAGAACATAAGAAAACTTCCTCTTTCTCCTCGCTCATCTACCTACTAGGAACAGGCACACATTGCTCACTAATGGTGTAAAAAAACTTAAAGTCCCCTTAGATCCAAATTTTTGCCTCAACTCTCAAAACATAAAAGCATGCTGAGTGTGAAGTTTCCCATAAGGAGAATTTCCAATGCTCCTAGCAGTTTTTTCACACGGAAGAAAACTTTTAGGCAGAGTTGAACAGCTTTTTATGGCTCAGCATCCTTCCATAGAATTGAGAGCTGCCTCTCAGACAGATCCCAGAATTGCCATAAAACAGAGCATACATCTTAAAAATTCATAAAAATGCTATGTGTCTATTCTGTGTGTCAGAAAAATGCAGATATGTCAAGGTCAGGCCCTATCTCTCTTTATTTCATGTTATGTCATTTGTTTCATCTACAAATAACCTATTGCCAAAAGTTGCCTGACTCAATCAACTTTTCATGTTCTCAATGTGTCAAGAGCCAAGTAACTGTGCAGATGTGAAGTTCTGAAAGAAATCAGATCATAACCAGACAGAATCAAGTAGGATATTAAAAGATCAGTGGGCAGGCAGATGAGAGGATTCCTTGCTCCCTCAGAGAAAAAACAGGCACAGTAAAACCAGCTTGTGTTTAGATCAGAGCATCAAGAACATTTCAGAGTGTATCAGCAGTGGGCTTTGAAGTAGAGGCCAGTCCCTTCACTTGGCAGTGTTTCTACCCCTGCCCAGATCCTGCTGTGTCAGAAATGCCTGGAGATTGCTGAGCAAATGAGATAGATTTGAAAAAAGAGAGTCTCCATATGCAAGAATAAGGACTATTAATCCCAGTTAGAGATTGCAATTTCCAGTGATTATTTGGAACTGGAAGGGTTACCCTGTGTTGTGAGGTGGTTCCTGCTGATGGCTAAAGCACTGTTATGCACATCCACCACCTTCGCAGGACATGGACACTGAACACAGCCCAACACAGCTGTCGTGTGCATTGCTAGCCAAGACGTATTTGCATCAGAGCAACACTTCAGGTTCAACTTTCATCAAATCTTGATGAAAACCATACTGAAGAGAACTTACTGACTGCACACAGAACACTGAGACAACAAATTCCACATAGGTATGTCATATACTAACCCTTAGGCACCTAAAGAATTACTAAATTAAAGGAAAAATGTCACTAAGCATGCAGATCAGAACTTAGTATATCAGGACGAGGCTGTTCCCCACTGCACCTTCTGATTTCCAATTGTCCACTTCCTTGCAAAAGGCCCTCCAAACAATCCCTCAAAAAATCCACTGTTCAACCTCCTGTATTGTAAATTTTGCTACCTTAAAAGAAAACCAAAGAGATTATTGTCTAGTCTATACAGAAAACCTTCCCTCTCTTAGGCAATGGGGCTTAGAGCTCCCAGAAAAAGGCTGCCATGAACAGGACTCAGCCATCCTCTCCCAGGAGCTATAAGCAGAGAAAAAAGCCATGGAAGGAGGGAGTACACTCTTCCAAAGCTCCCCTGGCAAGATGGACACCGAGTTGTCCCTGGCACAACAGTAAGGGTCAGTAACACTAGAACTTGCATACAGAATGAGCAGAGACACAAGAACAAAGCAAGGTTCACCACCTGAACCACCGGAACTGGAAGGCTTAACCTGTGCTGAGAGGTGGTTCCCTGTTTGCTTTCCCATCTGCCCTTGAAGCAGCAGTTCTGACTCAGCTGCTGCCCACAGTGGTATAGAGGCAGCCAGGGTGGGATCCACCAGTGACTGAGGCCTCCTATCAGCGACAGGGCAGGGAGAGCGGGGCAGAGGCTGCATGGAATGGCAAGAGCTGCACAGGCAGCCACTCTTGCCTTTCAGTTGAGTAATGCAGGACCATTTGTTCTGGGTGACATTAATGCTATTCACCATCCATCTCAGACTCTTTAAATTACCTTTTTATGGCCAAAATCCTTTTCATAATTGATAAAAATCTCTTTTTTATATCCCAAGTTATTGAAAGAAATGTGAAGGTTTTTTATTCCTCATTATAGTTTTAATAAAAATGTGTTTTTTATTGATGGCTGCTTGGAAGCCCTGACAGGCCTACTGAGAGAGGCTCACGAGGGTGGGGAAAAGGCGGTATCATCCTCCTGTCCCATTTCCTAGCCCCTCATATTGTCAGAGTAATGGCCACCACAGTCCAGATTCCACTCTGATGGATAATGGAGGGTGGATAACATTCATGCAGAATGAGATTTCCCATGATCAACAACACCCATAGCAGGCAAAAGTGGCTCTTGCTGACCTAAACCAGTTTCCCTGAGCCTGTTAGTGATCTACACAAGGGCTGAGCTCACAGATTACCCTGGTGTGGCATTGCTGGAGCTGGGTGCTTTGGGACAGAACTGGGCTCACAAGCTACAGGAGACCTGTGTGTTCAGCAGAGCCATTCAGCATCAGTGCCAGTGACAGGGAGAATGATGGACTGCATATACATTCCGGAATTGTTGATTAGCATTTTAAGCAGTGGCAAGACATATGCTCATTTCTTATTTGCAGAACTATTGAAGCAGTGCTCAGCCCTGTGGGAGAGCAGCTAGGTCTTCAATAGGCTATTGGGTATTACACTTCACATCCTACAGCATCCAATATGAGCCACTTTCTGTAGCTGGCTCCATAAGGTGCCCTAGAGAAGATTCATTTACTGTGCTAGATCACAAAGTCTTCAGGTCACAATGATGCAGATTCTGTTATGGCCCTAGAAAGCATCTTCCCAGGCTGGTTGTGTTGTCTAACCCATCCAGGTTAGAAGGAAGTCTCTTGCTGTGGGGATTAGCACCTTGCTGTGGTTGCATTCTAAATCTTTCCCATGGCAGGTTCGCATGGACATAAGATTTTTATTCCTCCCTGTCAGATGTCCACATGGCATTGCTGCAGATCATTGCAGTGACCATACTCCCAGGTGCATATGGGTACATCTCAACAGCAGATGAATGATACTCATGTACCCAACTTAGAAAATACAGTGAGAACTCTGGAAGCAATTTAAAGTAGAGGGACAAAGGGCATTATTCTTCTTAGCCATGGTTTTGCTGCACAGACCAGTATCTGTTTCTTACCTGCACAGCACTGGTGCTGTGGCAGGTACAACAGTAGGAATCCAAAGCTGGATCCTCCAAACATCGCTGTGAAAATGTATCCTGCTTCACAATTCACAGCACAGGAGGTTCTTCCACCATATGTGCTTTGTTTATAAATCACAGTCAAACCATTGACATATCCTGCCCTGCTCAATCAGCAAGCTCCATTACTGTATGGCTGCAGGAGGTTTCTTGCAAATGGCAAAATAGTCCTTGAACATCAGGTAAAAGCTGCAATTAACTGGATGAAAAGGATGGTCTCCTTGGAGGTGCTGGGTAATCAAGCAATTAGAAACTACTTCCCATTACCTGCATTCCCACAAAGCAGAGCTAGACTGACATCCTTTCAAATGACTGTCTTTCCATCTATTTATGATGAAATCCTTATATGATTTGGCTTCAGCAAAGACAAGCCTTGACCTCTCTGCTCTCCCCAGCCCTTTCCCACAGCTTTGAACAAAGCAATCACTGTAAGCAACACTTCAATCACTGGTGTGTTCTCCCTATGGAGCTTGTTTTGTCTCAGTCTTTCTGAAGTAGAGCAAACTCACCAGCAATGGTATAAGTATATATGGAGGATTTCTTGTGACCTCTCATTTGACAGCATCTGAGGCTGCTCAGCTTCAGCAACTTTCACTCTTCTTTGCAACAGCTCTTTACCAAGAGATGTGAGGGTAAGTCAAGGGGCAAGGAGGAAGGAGAGACTCTCACTCCCATGGCAAGTGAGACCTACACCAGACCCTCACCCCTTAAGCAATGTCAAAGCTTGGACACAGAGCACCTGGGCAGCCGTGCCACACAGGCACCCCACCAACATGGGAAAGACGCTACCTGGGACCACAGTGGCCACACTGGAGGGATATTAACTATATGCTTGCCCTAATTCCCAACCATGCAACATCAGACCAGACACAGGAGCAATGACTAGAGAACCTACCTGACTGGAACCTCCAGAAAGGAGCAGGGCAGGAAGTGGAGTATTTCTGAAAAAAACAGTGTAAGAGATGGGGAAGGAGGGAGCATCTCCCACCAAGGAAAATTACCTCCAGGATGAGATAAAGCCTGGGCAGAGTATGGAGTTCACAAACATAGTGAGAGGGAGAATAAGAAGTCTTACAGAAAAGGTCAGTAAGTTGATTAAAAAATGACAATGTATAAGGATGGGCTGAAAGCTGATGAGCAATGGGCTGTGAAGAGTAACATCTTGCTGTACAGAGGAAAGATAATACAGCGGTGCTGAGTGGGTAGAGCTATGCTGTAGCCTGCTGAGAGGTGCAATATCACAGCAAACCAGGAGGTATTTTGGGACCAGAAAATGGCAAAAGAGTGTGTTGGCATAGAGAGGAGTACACAGTTGAAGCAAGATGTCACAGTATCTAAACTCATCATTGCACAGCATCAGGAAAGCAAGATCCAAATTAAGGACTGCACTGGACAGTAGCAGAGCTAGACAACAGAAAGGCACCAAGGATATTTGGAAGATTAGGGTTCTAAAAGCTGTCAAGTCCTTCTGCAACCACTCCGTCCGATGACAAGGGATGCTCTGGAACAGCCTTGAGCAGAGCAGAGAGAAGCAGATGTACTTTTGAAAGGGGGAAGATGCACAATAGTCTGATCAGTCTTAGCAATGACTGTTTAGCTCCTCTGAGCACTTTGTCTGTGTAAATCACATTCAGAAAGAGCTACAGGAAGCCTTTTTGACAGATACTGAAGGGCTGTCAGGTAGCTTGGCCAAAGTCAGAGATGCCCTGGGTTGTAAATCTCTTCTCTGGGGTCCAATTGGCATCACCTCCCCAGTATCGCTGTATCCCACAGCCACAACACAGTCCCTTCCAACAGACCTGCCAGAGAGAAGAAATGCCCCTAATGCCAGTGCTGGCAAAACATTTCTTCCATATTTCCTCATTTCTAAGCACAACGATTGTGTGCTTTTAAGGTGTAACCACTCAAAGATTTATCTTCCAGAGCCCCTCATCACTCCTTCTCCTTAACTAAATGTCTGGTATCCACATTTCACCAGAAGTTGCCTGGCTCTGCTCTGCATAAACGTTTTTGAGTTAGAGTGCTTAGCTGAACTAGCTCTCTCCCTATATCATTAATAGTTCTGCAGGTAAAGAACTTATTTGTTTTACTTTCGTTTTCCATGCTTGACACTTTTTCACTTTTAGAACCTTGTTCAAGCAAGGAAGATAAAAATAGAGATAGGAGAGACTCTTTCACCCATATTTTATTCTTATCCACACAGCTTTTCTCAACTGCTCCAATGAATACATCCACAGTGAGCCCAACCTGTGGTACCTGTCTCCTCAGAAGACTCTTACTCTCTGATCTTGCTGGTGATGGTTTCCAGGAGTCAGTGCAAAGGTTTCTTCATGCAGCCCCTCCCACTGCTACTACTTGTGTTACTTTCTGAGTCCCACCCTCACACCCCTCAACCTCTTACATACAACGCTCAAGAGAATGATCACCTCCTACCATCACTTAGCCAAACCACTGTGGCTGACATCAGAAAGGCAGAATCTGTTCACTACTGATTATTTTTATCTCCATGATCCCTGATAGGTACACAAATTGTTCCTAGACTTAAAACAGGGTCTGACAGAACAACCTACTAGTCAGCATATATGATGCTTCTCCTTCTGTGTCAGATCAGCACACATGCCATTTGCCTTCAAATCAGTTACCTCATGCAGCAAAACTACATGCTGCAGCTCCCAGTCTCCAGCCACAATGCTGGCCTAGAATGGGAGATCCCCCATCAGTAGTCTGCGTGGGGACAACAGAGCCATGTTGAACTGCTGTAAACCCATTCCACAGATGCTCTGTCTTTTCTCAATCAGTCCCATTGGCATGGCCATTTATGCCAGTTTTCCCACAAAACATCTGTCAAACATCTAAGCCTGTGATAAGATTCTCAGGAGTAGGTCACATCAGAAGGCAGACTATTTCTAATCGACTGAAGCTACAATGCTTCCAGACATGAAATAGGCTTTTTTTCATCTTCATGCCCTTTTGCAAGCTCTTGCCTAATTTGTCAGTTTGTCACATTCCTCCCTAGGTATCTCTGTATTTCCAGTTGCTCTTTCTCACATTTGTTCTGCACTGATCCAAACTACATGTAATTACTTCTTGCCTACACTTAAGATTCACCTGAGGAGCCCTGCTCTTGGGCCTGATAGGTGAACTCTAAGTCTTACCACGGAATTCGAGAGCAGGAGGGCTAGGCCTAGGCACATTGGGAAGGTTTCCTCACTGTCATTTTCTCTTCCATTTGAATTCATCTCCAAATTCTCAGGTTTGATGCTGGCTTCAAGGGGGAAAATTTCAGGATCCCTCTTTGCACTTTCCTCTACCCTGACACTCCACCGTGCCACCTATATTTCAGTTAAGTACATCATATTTAAAATGTACTGAGGATCTAACAACCACTGGAATTAAATTTGTTCATGAAGTAACTCTATTAAATCCTCTGGGCTCCAGCAAAGAAAACTTTGGTGCATTAGTTTCACAAATCCTTTCAGTTTTTAAATACCTTGATTTGGTACCTTATAACTATTAACATCAGCATTTACATCAGCTTTTAATACTGTCCATTTTTATGAGTTCCTTTATTTTTATACAAGTTATTCCCTTCATTTATCTCTTTTATCATTGTTGTCTTTTTTTTGTTATCATTTCCTCTCTATCACTTTCTTTCCATTTCTACCTTGTTTTCCTCCCTCTGTTTCTTTAAAATTAAATATTGCCCAGCACTGCCCATGTGGGTGAAGCAAATGCTATGAGGTAAGGCTGATGTGAAGACTGTATTCAAGCTGCTTCACTGGGAATCAGTGAGGCACAGAGCATTCATCTAGCTCCCAAAAGGCACAAAGAAACCAGGGAGTATCAATGACAGCTGAACACACACTAGAGAAAAGTGCACCTCTGAGCACCTACTTTAGTCTTTAAAATATGCCACACAAACTGAGGTGGCTGTTGTGGTAATTCAGTGTGGGCTAACCTTAAGGTGGCTTTCTGCAGAGGGTGGTCCTGCAGAGGGGAGATTGCCAGATGGAGGCCCATGGAAGCCTTCAGGAGTCTGTAGGGAGCAGCCAGCCTGCCCTGCTTCATCTATCCACTGAGCTATGAAACACAGCTGGCACCATCCATGGTGCAATGGCACAGTGCTGATAAAGACAGCATCTTGCAGGCTGGAGGCCGACATTAACCCTGCCATTAAACTGCAGGAATATATTAATTGTCATTCCTGGCTAGACAATATCTAGACCCTTGGACTACACATAGGTAGACCCAAACTATGCAAATCTGCCCATAATATACCCCCTGGGTGCAAATACTTCATTTACCTCCTTGTGGTCTCCTCATACCTGCTTACCACACAGTTAGACAAGCCAGAACAACCAAAAACAGTCCCAAAAAAATCTCTCTATAATAGAGTAGCAACAGATGTACGCACTGCTTCCACTCTTCCATCTTCCATCTTCCTCCTCCTCATAATACACCTTCTCTACCATCACCTTTGCATACTGTTGCCTCCTTCCTCCCTCTTGCCATGACAATTATGATCCTTTAAACGCCTCTCAGCCTGGGCTGGAGTGTGAGGGGACCTCTCCTTGTAAGGGGAAAGATGAAAAGTAGCAGAACACCCTCTGTTGCTTCCCTTATATCCAGTGAACACAGGCACCTACCTACTGATGTCAGTGCTGTGGGCTGCTGAGGGTTAACGGTAGCACTGACTCCTGGGCTACTGCGTTACCTGACTGCAGCACCAAAAGTGATTTATACTGTTATCTTCTTTGGGGGTTAATTAGGGGCTCGCAAAAGTAAAGGGCTGTCAGTGCTAGCTGGAATTGGTCTAGTGCAGCCAAGGGAGAGCAGTCATCCCTCACAGAGTTCTGCCAATATATCCTTATCCTGAACATCAATACCTCCAGCTTCCACCCCTCAGTGTGGCAGACAGCCCTCCATTCTGACCTCCAGCTACCCTGTTGTCTTGATATATAGACTTCCCTGCTCTGCTAAGTCCTGCCATTTCCATCTGGCAGCTTTTACACCCTCACTACTCTCTTACCTTTTCCTTACCTAAGCTTGCCAATAATACCCATTAATGGACAGGGAAGACTTACATGGCATTCTCCCAGAGGCAAGAAAGAGGTATCTCCCCTTGGTATCTTTTACAACTGAGAACCACCAGTTTTCCTTCCTCTAGCTGCTCAGGGCTTGCTGAGGCTGGAGAAACCAACACGGCCTATGGCTGACCCTACCTCTTTGCCCAGATCTTCACGGATAACTTGCTCAATCTCCTGCCTGGTGCTCTGCGGGGCCTGGCTGTGCAGCACTTTGAGGGTGCGGGTGTACTCCTCAGGCAGCAGGTAGTCAAGTGCTCCCAAGTGCTGTCCCACCTTGATGAAGGTGCCTCGGTTGGAGCAGCACAACTCCCGGAGGCGCTCAGCAGAGCGCAGGTGCACCTGCAAAGAGACCAGAACATCAGTCAAGCCCTTTTGCTGTCTGTTACATGCACATGCCCACATATGTATCTTTTATTTATCCAGTATTGAAGCAGACCAAGGATTTCCTTTCTTTATTTTGTCCATCATCATCTAACGTGTCAGTTAAGTACTAGGACTCTGGCTGGATTTAGAAGGGCTGAACCAGACCAGGACAAGATGCTCCAGAATATAAAGGGCTTCGACACTTGTTTGTACAGACATCATGATCAATGACAGGACATTAGTTTTTGGCTCATCCTTGCACAGAGTAAAATGTCTAGCCATAGGGCAGCATTGGTTTTTCACTGTGATTCATCACTATGATGCACAGTTTGGGAACCCCTTGTCAAAAGACAAAATCAGGACCACAGCCATTATGTTAGACTCTTAATGTGAGTGCAGTGAATTGAAGTGAAAGGCAAACTGCAGATACCATCCTAGAAACTTACAGGAACTTGGAAGAGGTGTCTATTAAAAATCAAAATTACAGATGTCTGTTTGGCAGTGAGGAGGACAGTATGTGGGCAGTCCTTCATCTTCCTCGCCTCACTCTGACACATACAAGGGGAAATTACCTCCCTCCAATCCAGTCAGGTCTTGTTATTACTGCTTACATTGCCAATAAAGTCTACAGTGACAATGATTTGAGCAACTAAGAATTACAAGACTTGCCAGCTGTGCTCACAGTGGCCAAAATGCAACTACCAAGTGACAAAACTCATTATCAACCACTTGCCTGGTCTGGATTTTAGTTCTTGAGGTTCATTTCACTCCTCAAGAATAGACCAGCCACCATATCCTTCAGTGACAATGATTTATTCTTCCTTTATTACTCTCACTAGAAAAGCCTCCTGCCAAGGACACAGATATATTGAATATTTAATGAACTTCAGATAAGTTTACCCTGATACGTTAATAAAATCTAAGCAAATCAATAACAAAAAAATAACAGTGCACCCATCTCCTGTTAACATCTGACACCTATCTGCATAAAGGCTCCCAGTTCCTCTGGCTTCTGTGTCAGAAATCATTGAAAGTCAAATCCTTTGTCACAGCTGTCATCTGCCCAAGATCTGTGGTGAGTGGCTCCACCAAAAGCCTCAAACAATGTGGCTGAAGGGAACAACACAAGAAATATTCATGAACACTGCACACACCACCCCATTTTCTGTGCAAAGATAGTGCTGTGAGTGTCTCACATTTGGGAACACATCAGGGGACAGACTGGGTGCTGAGCTGCAAGTGCACAAAACACAGGCCTAGGGGAGTGTGAGAAGAAAGCCTAATGTGCAGGTCTCATGCTCAGCATAAGACTTGACAGTTCGATGCACACATACACACACATTTTCCTAGGTGGGCACATACGGGCAAGTGTACTCATGCTAGGTGAGTGAGCTTCGCTGGCTCAAAAACACTCACAAATGCACAGGCAGAAGATAACATCCATGAGCATGCCTGAAGTCTCCCACGTTATTGTTCTGCATTTTACAAAACAGTGTCTGCAGTAACAAGCCTCTGCCCAGGCTCTTTCCCTACTCTCCTCTGCTGTGAGCAGCGGGGGCAAAAGCAGACCAAAAGGGAAAAAGGAAAGGAAGCTGAGAAAAAGGATGAGAGAGCAGGGACGGAGTAATGGGATGAAAAAGAAAGGCAGTGGGAAAGAGGGAGTCAGAGCAGCTGAGTAGTTTGTCACAGCACTGGGAGTGCAGCCCATTACAGGGAAACAGTTTTCATGCAGCTCCAGTAATCTGCCCACTGCCTCCAGCTGTGGAGGAAAACCCCTGCCAGCAGCAAGGGGAAAGGGAGCAGTGGCCAGTCACCTCCCCTCAAAGTGCTGGGCAGCCACAGACAAAGGCACCACTGGGAAACAGGGGCAAGGCTCCTTGTAGATATGTTCCAAAAAATCAGCATGGAGCTCCCAGCACTGAGCTCAGGCCAGCACAGGGCCCTGTGACCTCCCAGACACACAGCAGAACCACATCAAATGACTCCAGCCTGCAGTATGGCTCAGGGCAGAGCAGCAGTAACCCTGGAGCTGTAGCACAGTGCGGGGTGTATCAGGCTGGGCAGTCAGATCAGGGTAGAGGTGCTGGCTCCAATGTACCATCCATCCCACAGAGATCACCAAGGGAGATGGAAAAAAAAGGATGAAAAACTCATGCAGCTAAAAATGCAACTGATTGTAGATACACTTGGATACAGGGTATATCTTCATGTTGGTCACTGTTGAGGAGGCAGAAATAGCCCCTCTCTCCTCTAGCACAATGTGAGACATAATTTTGGCCTTGCCAAACTTATCCACACTGCTGAGAACACAGTTGACCTCAAGGACACAGCAGTCCTGGCCAGGAGAGACAAGAGGATCCTTACAGAGGGCTGCAGGAACAAAACAGAACAAAATCCCCATGCACAGCACCCTCCATCATGCTCTCTCTACTAGCTTGGCTAAAACTCCTAAGAGACAGCTGCCCTGGCTGGCTGTCTGGACCAGGAAATGCCAGCTCCTGCACCTGCTAAAGACAGAAGATGATCAGGCAACTTGTCTTACAGTAAAGAAATTTATCTGTGTTGTCCTACATTTTTGTATGGGGTGAAATGAGGTTCTAGGTGTTAAAACGTATTGGTTCCTAATGCTATCTGTTAATTTCTTGGATCTCCCTAAGCTAAGTCACAGTCCAGATGCAGCACTTATTGCTCTGATAGACAACATTCCCCTAATCATAGGCAAGATAAGAGTGTCACATGCCTACTATGATGTCCAGTTCTGTTAACCCATGTTTCTGTTCTGCCTTGGAGAAACCACAAGGTAAATGGAATCCCCAGAATGGCTCAGAACTTTTCTTAAAGAAATCTCACAAGATACTGCTCTTTGTTGCAGAAGCAACACTTCAAAGACTTTTTCAGAGGAAAGAGCTGGGAACAAGAGAGTTTTATGTGGACCTGCTTGTATGCATCATGCCTAGGAACACACAGCAGAGAAAGGAAGCATTTCATGTACCAAGGAATATCAAGAATAAGCTTCCCTCGGTAAGCACTTCAGATCACAAAAGCTGTCTAAGTGTGTGTATGGTTCTTTCCTCAGTCCACATGGGCATGTCATTCTGTTTTAAACCCCTTTGTCAAATTTCAGCAGGACAAATTCTACACTGGCCTGTAGCATGGCTACCATACTCATGTAGTTTACCTAAACCCTGGGTAGATTGAGATTAACATTGACTATTTAAACTGTGAAAGTTGTAACTGTCAGGTATGGAGAGGAGGCACCTCTGGCATGAAGCACATGCTCAGCAAGCAGAGCTGCAAAGGGATATTTTTCAGTTCATCTAGGAATGTATACACAGACCTGGCTTCTCAAGTCATTTGGATGCTTTTGAAGGAGCCTTTATTCACATAGATATTGGCAAAGAACTGCTGTTCGAAGCATCAGATGTGCAGGTATAGTAAGTTGACAGATCCTAATTTGGTCTTAAAAATAAAGGAATTAATTTAGAAGAAAATAAATACCAAAGTTAAAATATACCGCTGAAAATTTCTGTATCTGGTAACAGACCTGATGGCAAAAGGGCTCAGAAAGACCACTAAAGACAGTAAGTGGTGGAAGCCACTCTTCATATGAAATCCTTCAGAAAAGTCATCCCACCTCTGAACGGCATACTCTTAGCTGGCAAGATGTGAAATGAGGATTAGGGATGCAGAAAAAAAATTTGAAATGCAGTTAGTCAAAGACATAACAAACAAGTCACCAGAAAATCCTGGTGATGAGTGCTGCCTCCAGGAACGCGGTGAACGCAGACATCTCACAAAGGACATCATGCTGGATTTTGCCCAGAGGACAGGGCTAGAAGGACTGCTCCTCCTCTCACCTCTATATCTGAGAGCACTCTCATAAAGGTGAGCAGGAATAGCTTCTCACCACATGGTGTCTGCTCACATCCCACCCACCCCTCCCAGCCTCAGCAAGGGAAAGCAGGTTCTTCTGCTGCAGGCAGTTCCCTGCATGGGGTAGGGTGCTGAGGGGAAGTCTGCCCATCACTTCTTACAGTGGAGATACACTCTCCAAGACAGTATTTCAAGGAAGGTGTCTCCAGAAATTACCTTGAAAACTTCAAACACATAAAAATTAGAGATTAATTCTCAAAGTAGCCAAGACGCTAATAATCATAGTAAAAAGGAGATCTTATATTTAAACCATTAAATTCCAGAGTACTGAAAGGGAATAAATGTTGCCCTGTTTTTAAGAAAAATCCGGCTAATCTCAGAAATTATAGTCCTGCAGACTTTATTTCCATATCAACTAAATTAATATTCAGACAATAATTACAGAGAGTACCAAAAATCATCTAGCTAAATGTGATATGATTGAAAAAAAAAAGCCAACAGGGATTTTGAGAGAAAAAAAATCATTCTTCAGCAGTCCACTAAAATACTGTTGAGCATGTTAATACAATAGTTCAACAGAAAAGAGGTATTTATTGGGACTTCCAAGAAGCTTTCAATAAATTTCCTCACAAGAGTAAAAGGAATACTCAGTAATATCACTTGCTCATTTTATCCCATTCCCAGCTCAGAAGCTGAGCACTACAGACATCAGCAGACGGAGACCTTCCAGTTAGGACAAGGCTGCAGGATTTAGTGCTCTTTTCACTACAGCTTCATTTCAACTTGCTCTGAGCACTTTCAGACCAGATGATACTACACAAGACCTGTCTATCTTAGCACCTTCATTGTTGTTATTTCCAGTGAGGATAAACTAGCACTGGAAACAGAAAAACAGGATGAAAAGGAAAACAGGTCCAGGTGGTGCCCAGAAGGCAGAAGGATCTCTCTACTATAAATGGGCTGACCTGCATTACTGTCAAAAACAAACAGCAGAGTGTCCCATTACACCCATTCTTACACCAAGGTTTAATTTCCCTGCTACTCATCTGGAAAAGGAGAGAATGGTGCTGTGACAAAAACTTCATGAGATGCAACAGATATTATTAACCACCATGGAAAAATAAGCCCTGCCAAGTCCCTACCAAAGACAAGAGAACAATCAATACACCAGGAGATCACCCTCAGCATAGAAGACTGCAAGGTTACACATATTGGAAGGTGCAGTTTGTCCTCCCAGTACACACTGATGGGCCTTCAATTAACCACCCAACACTTACATCACATTGTTGTGGACAGCTCAGGAAGCTCAATGCACAGTGGGAGTCTGAAAAACTTAAACAGGCTGTTTGACTGTGCTGAGAAAAGATAAAAATATTAAAAATATCAAAACACCATTGTATAAACTGGAAGCATAACCTCACCCTGGATTCTGGACATCCCATCACAAAAAGAGGTACAAAAAAAAACAGAACAGAGAAAGACAGAGGAAATATGACTACATCATATAAGAGTCTATTAAAAAAGAGATCTGAAATCTTTCATGAGACTGCTTAGATTACAGAGAGTTGATGCATAAGAAAAAAAAGTTATATGCAATAATGCAAAGAAAATCTCCTATTCCTATTTCCAGCTCTCATAAAACCACAAATAGGGCATTCCACGAAACAACAACCTTTTTTAAGTTGTTTTTTTTTCATCCTGTCTTGCACAATACAGTATTAACCAGTGGCACTGACTGTTAGAGGATAGAGAACCCAAGAGCTTAATGGAATTCAGATAGGCTTTAGATATTTATGATAAAACAACCATATCTGATTTTATATGGAGCTTTTTATCTCTAAAAGTGCTTTTACAAAGCTCTTTACAAAACTCAGGATCGCTATTCCCCATTTTACAGACTCGTAAGAAAATTGCAGGTAATAAAATGTCTAAAGGGCTTTAAACAGTGTTGCTCAAGGCATCAAAACGGAAATTACCCTATCGTCTGGCCAAAATGAGAGACAGAATGCAAACAGAGTGCATTATTAAAACCTTTAAAATACCTGCTTGGTGTATCCAGTTCCCAGATTCTGGTTAAATCTTCTGCTGGGGTTAATCTGTTTCCAAGGATCTTCCATATTTACTAAATTACCTGCTTTTGCAAGTACTTGGGACATTGGTGATGGACTCTTGCTTTCTGCCCACGGAACAGCAGAATTGCTGCTTATGGTCTTTCATATTAAGCCCTTGGGATGCTGGAAAGAACCTTGCGGCACACAGCACACCACTCTGGACACTTCCAGGAATGCCTGCAGTAGCAGAAGACTGGACTGGAAGAGCCACTCCCTACAGAGTGAAGAGAGGATGTTATCACACCTCTGTGGTGGGTATCCCCAAAACACAGTAAGTTTGGGAGGGAGAAAAGACATGTCAGAGTCATACTCCCTTTCTCTCCCACCCCTGATAATGACAAGGCAATATGCACAGGACTGGTAAAACTACAGAAGAGCTTTAGACAACCAGGACAACACAAACCAGAGAGGAATGTAAGGATGTCCACTTCAACTTAACACAATGAGAAACTGAAATCAATGCCAAAATGCCAAAAGATCTGTAAAGATATTTAGGGAGGATACAGTTACTGATGATTTGAATAGGATACTTAAATACTTTAAAAACAGCAATACAAAACATAGAATCCATTTGAATAACAGTGTAGTTGTGTCTACGGGACTGTTATTTCCTCTTTCAACAAATCTGAAAAGTATATAAAAAGTTAATATAAACCACTACAGCCTTCACTAACTCTATCAACCTGGTAATTAAACTGACTGGCAGGAGGGATGCTGCAAGGAGACACACAACTCTAAATGGAATTGTTATTGCCTCCTTTTTGCATTATCTTTACCTTCTACAAAAGCTTATTCCTAGGCATACTAGGTATTTCCCATTCAAATGCTTCCTTATACCAACACTAGCTGATCATACTGCTGCTGATGGACAGATCCACGTCTTTGGAATTGGAATAACTGCTGCTGCAATGTACCTCACTACCTAATAATTCACTATGTGTAACTTATGTATAACTCAATCAAGATCCTCCAGAAATTCTGGCGCAACAGTTGGTTGCCAGTGGGACAGAAAGTAAGTGAGAAAGCAAGCTTTATAGCTTGGAAAGGATAAAGGAAGGAGATGATCCCCCAGACTAAAGTGACAATTTCTTAGCTTGTCAGTTTCACAAGCACGAGAACAAGGAGTCACACAATTAGTAAACTGTGTACTAGAAGAATATACACAGTTAAGCCTGCACCAGGCAGCTGAAATCTGGTGTTGGTGCTGTGGCCTTGTATCAGCAGTGATACGAACAGCTGAGATTAAAGGAAACACATCTCATGATTTGTGCAAAATTTCCCTGGAGATCACAAGGAACTTTTCCAAACCTAGGCCAACACATTTTACACTGAAAAAGCTCCCACCATTTGAGCCATCAGGATTCTCAATTTCCACATACAACTGTACACAGATACTGACCTCCCACCTATGCCACACATATTCCCAGAGTCTTGCCACTAATACCTTGATTCACAACTTGGTTCATACAGAAGACTAAAGGGTGACCTAGCAACAAAACCCTGTTCTGAGATGCCACTTGGTTCAGCAAACATTTACACCAGGCTTAGGTCCACCTCTTTGGCCAGTCACTCCCCAGGCTGCTCTAGAGAGGAGGAAGCAGTATTGTTCAATTGCAGCACAGTAACCTTGCTGAACCCTGCCCTTGCTGGCTGGTGCACACACAACCAGCACCAATTCCCTGCTTGTGTTCCATCTTCATTTCACTCCAAGCTCGGTCATTTGTGCTCTGATTATCTCTCATTACTGACGACCTTGCTGTAATGAGTTTTAATCTGCCTCATATTAATTAGAAACATTTTCATTAGCCAGCTCAATTTTAGGTAAATAGCTAATAGAAGCAACTGAGCTACAATTAGTTATCTGTGGGGCAGTTCAAGATAAAAATCAGAAGAGAGCAGCTGTTTTCCCTCTAGACACCTCTGTGATATAATGCAGTATTCTCCCGAGCTGGGAGAACAAGGAGCATAGGGAAGGGCTGGTCAGAGACAAAGGGAAATAACATGCTAAAATAACTGAGCCATAGCACTTCTATGCCTACCTGTGTATTCTCTCCCACTAATAGTTGTAGATCAAACAAATAAAGGAATCTGAGAGTGAAGCTGAATCCCCTACACCCACAGACATCACCTCCAAAAAACAAGGTTCTGCTCTTGAGGCTGTTTTACCCTGTGATTGTTCAACAGATCCTTCACAAAGGCTCTCTTCTGGGCCATACACATTAACATGAATGGTGCTTACACATGAAGGTAAGATCAGATCATATTTGCACCAGACAGAAGGACCAGACCTATGTATACACAGATACATAATACTTAAAAAGGCAGCAGGTTATCAAAAGTGCATCCAGTGCCTTGTTGTCCTGATAGTGCTGGTATACAAACAGATCTGTCCTATGCTTCATTGCAGAGAACCCAAAATGGATAGAAAGTAAATCAGCAGTATGTCTGCAGAAGGCACGGAGACATTTACAGAAGCTGCAATGAAATTAGGCACATGTCTCCATCCATTGATCACAGTGCCTACAGTTCCTGTTACAGAGGCAGGTGAAATGATAATAAATTTGACACAGCATCTCTCAAAATCTGGCTAACAAAATTAATTCATCTCAGCTTGGATTAGACCATGTGGGATGCCAGCGAAAACAAGCTGAGTGCTGTAAAGACACCATCTCATATGTCATTGTGTTTGGCTGTGGTGGGGGGCTCTCAGCCATCAGTCCTACTAAACCCTATTCCATTTGCTATTTTCAGTTGCTGTAAGAATATCAACTGAGATGTAGTGTTAGGGAACACAGGAGTGTTCCCTAAACAGGAGCTGCTGACACACTCTGCAGAACCTGCAGACTATTGACTGAACAGCAGGAGATGATGTCGTGCAATAAAAATGACCTGAAGAGAGAACACTCTCCAGACAGCTATGTCCATGTAAGAAGACATTGGAAAGGCAGTAGCATGGGAAGTGAGGGCTGGTCTTGTTCCATAGGAAGGGTGGAAAGAAGAGCTCAAACAAAGCCACAGTAGGAATTAGTCGTCACTGAAGCTTATGCGGCTATGCCTTCAAAGCTAAATGAAGGATCCTAGCAGTAGGAATGAAGATCTGACAGCCTTATCCCTTAGTCCCCAGACTCCATCCTGCCATAAAACAGAGCTGGAAAAGCAATGGATTCCACAGGAAGCTGAAACAGTCTTAAAAACACTGAAAGATGAGTTTTATCAGGATGGATGGCCCAATCACCAATGAAAAAAATTGAGAAAGCTCAGCTAAGTCTCATGTAATTCAGCAGCTGAGTGTCAAGACAGGGTAGCTTCACACAGTCTGCTCTCCTACTGTGGGTGTGCAGAAAAGAAGGAAGTGCAGAGGCAGCCTTTGCAGCTGGAGGGGAGAAATAGTCACATCCACTCTGTCAACACCAAAGAATGTGGGCTGACATTTTTCTCTTCCCAACAGTTGAATCCCACCCTACCAGCTGCACGTCACAGCTGACCTCCAGTCAGGACCTATCTGAGTCAACGTCAGGCTATTAAATCGTGCAGCAGCAGCTTCTCCCCCTTTTACATATGCAACTTCTCTCCTGGCAGGTCACTCCAACAGCCAGGGAAGCACAGCAAGTAGGCTCCCTCTCTTACAGCCATGAACATTCATACCAGCATTCAGCTTGGTGACAGAATCCAGAAAGAAGGGTCTCCATTGCAGCCTCTCTAACAAGAGTACAGCCCCTTACCAAACTGACAGAGGCAGATTCCTTTCCCCTTCTTTAATCTGAGAAGCTCTGACCTTTAAAGTACAGACCTCTTCCCACAGGAACAGGATGCCTGAAGAGGAAAGAGACAGTAACACATGAAATACCTATAAGTGATTAAATTGGATTGACGAGGAAGTCAGGAAAGATAACAACCATGGGATTACACTGTCAATTTCAAAAACTGCAGTGACTGTCATAGCACCACATCCAACAGAGAGAGTTGGCTGTGGTGCCAGTAAGTCATCACCAATGGCAAAGTGCAGTTCTACTTTTAAAAGTGCCTATGTTGAAAAAAAAACCCAAACAAACATGGAATGTCCCCTTGTTACTCAGCAGGTCTGTTCCCTTTAGGGTATCAGTCAGAGTTGCTGACTTCAGTGAAAAGAATATATATAAATATATACAGCTTTTTCATGTAGTTGATGCTACACAGCTCCACACCAAGAAAGGCAGCTGGTGTCTATTAGCACCCCAGCAATGTCACCAGTATGGGACACTGAGCTGGTGTTTCCTCTTGTTCATAAACGATCAATAGAAGGTCAGATCCTTCCTTACAGCCACTCCTGTGCTTTCTCACTGAAAGCAATAGGTTTCTGCAGGTGTTAATGGCAGTACAATTTATAAAAAATCATCTTTGTCTACTGAATCCTTATGGCTGCTGGGAACACAAGCAAGGGAGAGAACCTGTACTGGCTTTGAGAGTATTTGGCTTTAAAATAGCATTACATAGCAGTATAATGAAGTAAAACATAAATATCTGACATGGCACCAAACTGAGATGAACAAAAGGAGAATCCAGGTGAGGCCACATGGTGGTTATTTATTATCCAGAGCAGATTCCTTTTGCTCCCACAATAGGAATTACCCCCAGCAGTACCAGAGGCAACTGCCTTTACTGCAGCTGGTATCACAATGAACAGTATTGTACATGCTTCCCCTGCACTTGGCTATGGCTCACCAAGGTTGTGAGAGGAATAAAACTAAGATGATCTTTATGTTCAATTACATATTCAACATTTTTCCCTTTTCATTGCCAGTTGTTGAGTTTTCCCTCTCATCTGAGAGATGAAGGAGCATCTGTGAGGCAGGGATGCTGCATTCATAAACACCAAACATACTACAAACACCTAAAGTAAAATAAGTCAGTAAAGCTGTTGGATGTCTTCTCTCATTCTAATTTTAAGGAAACAGAGTGTCCTTCCACCTGCAGACTCACTGTCAGTCATTATTTTGTTTACAAGGAATTGGGTACAACAGGAAACACTACTGGTGTATGGGGAGCTATGCATACACACAAGAAGAAAAGGAGCAGAAAGCCTCCACCTCCAGGTTGCCTATCTCACCCAGGGTCAGTGACTGGTCTGTATTTAAGAGTGGTTCAGCCTACAACATTATAGCATAGATTTGTGCATAATTGCCTGTGAAGGAACATCCCTACCTTTATCCCCCATCCTTCCAGAGAAGCAACCACAAGTATCAGGAAATGGGCTTTATCAAGTGAAAATCTACAGTGGATTTTTTCTTATTTTAAAGATGCTTATTACCACCAATCTCCTGTGCAAGTATCCCAAAGGAAAGAGTAAGGGACGTCTGGTTACAACTTTAATGGGGAGAAAACTGCATATTGAGCAGTGTATGCCATAATTTTGAAAAGAAAGCACATCTAGAAATCCAGATGTTACAATCTGAATCTGACATAAGCAAAAGTCAATGGCCTTTTGCAGAAGAGAGAATATGGTATAAGAGGCTAATGCTGGACAAGAAAAAACAAAGATAACACTGCACTGGAGATAACAGGCAAGAGGCAATGTCCATCAACAGGCTACTCAAAGATGGCTGATGGCTAATGCCTAATACTGGCTAGTAGGCAAAGAGAAAACTCAGAATGCAATTGGTGCAAAACCTGATAGAACAATAATACTGACAAAGATCCTCAAAGAATCAGACTTTTCTGGCTAAGTACAATCATTTGTGTATGTTCCCAAAGACAAAACTTGCATGCCAAAAAGGACATAGAGAATCAGCACAACACAACATGGATATGAAGCAAAGAAATGAAATCAGATGCTGGTAATCCAAAATTAATTCTATCTATGACTTCTAGGCTCAAATATTTATTATTAAAGCATTTACATACTGCACACAGTGATACAGAGATCCCATGAAGAAGAATGAAGTCACAGTGAAACTGGGAGTTGATGTAAGCAGGCTGGAGAAGATGGAAAATGGGACAAACATCATCTTGATTTGATCTCTGGAAACAAGTGGAGCTTCAGGAGATCATGGCATGAAAGGGGGCTGTGTGTTGATTACTACTGAAGATTTGCACATTTTCTGGACAGAGACAGACAAGCACTTAGCTAGAGATGGTAAGCTGGGACTCAGTCCCAACTACAGAGATCCTTTGATGCGTGACTAGTGCCTGACAACTTGAGTGAGACATCAAGGCAAAGCTGACAACACGAACAGGCCTCATCCAGAAGCTTCTTTAAATCTACATTATGCCTACTCTGAAGCATAAAGTTGGCTTCCTATTAATTTTTTGTTCATCAACACCTGGTTTTCACTAGCATCCCATAGTAGCCAGTCAGCTATGAGATATATATATCTAACTGCCTCTTTGAAAGCACAGTTAACAAATCTATGTGGTTGCTGTTCTGATTACACATACATTGGGAGAGCTGCTAAACAAAGCAATGAGAAATACAGTCCTCCTCCTCTAAGTGTTGACAGAATGCTTATGTCACAGGGAGGCAAAGTGCTTCAATTCCCGCTACTACAGAAAAGCAGCCATCTTTGGGACACATCACAACAGTCCCCAGAAAGCACCCCACAGAATAACTTGGAGCAGATAGTCTACAACTTCCAGGGGGACACAAGCAGACAGAACATCACTGATCAATTGGAACTCAACAAGAGCATCAGATTTGACCTCCCTGACACAAAGAACCCTTCGCAGCAATAAAGCAGTTCAGGTAATGACTTTGTGTCTTGTTCTAAAATCCACAAAATCCACAAATCCCACATTCCTCACATCCAAGCCTTCATGATGCTGCTCAACCATGACCCAAGACAGAAGACACTGGTCCAATACCAACCATGAAGACCGCCCTTCCATATGGCAATGCCTGGACTCAAGCTCGTTCTGGCACATAATATTGGGAAACCAAAAGCTCAATAAAAGCAATCTTGGAAACCTATTCTATACTGTAGTCCATCTTTTGCAAATTCCCCATCTCCAACAAAAACGTGCTGGCTTACAGAGATGCATGTGTTTCTAGCAGTTATATGGGAGCTGTTAGATTTTACTATTCAGTTGTCTAAAAGAAAAAAAAGAAATCTCCTCTGTTGGCCCATTAATCTGTCATAACGAGATTCTTCATAATTAGTTTGTCCCCCACAGTTGCTTTGCAATGGTAGCGAGAGAATATTTCAGGAATGGCAATTACCTCTGATGTCAAAATGATGAGGAAAACAAATGTTCAACCATCAACAAAATGCAGTGCCTTTTCCACTCCCACCCGATGGTGGGTGACAGCACTGCACATCAGAATTACAGTGTTGTTAATTACTAGGCATGTTGCAATTGAGAACTCATTTCCTCTCAAGATGAAATTTGTTGAGCAATGCAAGTGGAAGGAGAGGCATCTGCCACTGGGATGGGGGTCATGTGGAGAAATGGTCTTACTGATTCATTGCTGCTTCTTTAATTTACTACACATATGTCCAAAAACTTTAGGCAGTGAACACTATTTAAAGGAATTTTCCCTTATTACCTCTACATACCTACCATTTCAAAGATTTTGCACAAGGACAGAGCTTGACCTCTTTATTGTTGCTTTATTTAAATTTAGTGTCCTTCAAATAAAACTCATGTTTTTCTGCGCTAGTCTTTCCCATACTATCCATGAAATATAATGGGTTTCTATGCTCTCTGTAAATGGAAGAGTTCCTTGGGCTGTGAGCTCACCAGATTTCAGCATGCTACGGAACCTGACATCTGACTGCTTCAGGCATGAGATTTCTAGGAATGAAGCTAAGGCACACACATTGTGGAGCTCATCTCCTCAGATGAGGACCAGGTTCTGCCAGAGCTAGGAATCCTACTCCAGAAATAAACTAGGAAGCGGAAACCTGCTGGCCTGGCTGCCATTGACTCAAGTGTGCAAATCCACAGTCAGGAAGAGCTGTCCTGCCTGGGTTTGGCAATGTATCTCATGTCAGAACTGAGAACTGGGTTTTGGTTCTCTCGGAAAATTAAGATTGTGGCAAATCTTTCCCACATGAGTTATTAAGGAATGCAAGGCCAGGTGGGGTAAGGCTGTATGCAATCTGCCAGCAGCATGGCCAAGGGCCAGGGAGGTGGCAGCCAGGGCTGAGGCATCAGTGGGGAGAAGTAAGAGCAGAGCTGGAGGAGGCAGAAAGCTGACTCAGGCAGGTACAGGATGACAGCGCAAGTGAACAGAGAGGTGAGCTGTGCACGGTGAGTGTGGGAAGCTGCATGTGTTCAAATGGGGATACACCAGGACAGAAGCTGCTTCTGCATGCATTTTGCTCAGTCCTCAACCACGTTACCAAGCACTTGCAACCCTAAAATCAAAACATAGGTTTAAAAGAATCAGACATCACCCTCACTCCTGATACAGTCCCTAGCCTCTGGTCTTCGGGGAAAGTGGAAGTCAAGGAAAGTTGCCTTGGATCTAACCTTGCCAGACGAGTGATACCGGTTTCTGGGAGTCCTTCACATGCATCAGGTTGCAGTCACTCCATCTTCAAGACCACAACCCCAAACAAGCATCAACTCAGAGTGAGGAAAGTGTGGTTCCGGGTAACTGCCTTGCTATTTCTCACTCCCCATTGCTCAGGAGCCATCATTTCAATTTAACAATGTTACCCTGTCAAGAACCACCACTCTGTTGATTGGCAGGGATAACTCCCAACTCAGATTGTCACAGCAAAACTTCAGCTTGCTGCAAGAAACAGAAATAGGGCAGTTGTCCTGGAGAGGAGAGACAGAACAGGTGATACCAGGGCACTGCAGAGATTAAATAGCTCCTGCTGGCCTTTGGAAATGTCCGGCTGTGCTGCCTGACAATGCAAAGGAGAGGGCCTGAGGGAGGAAAGTGTATCTTCCCTACTTCTCTTCACACAACAGTCCTACAATAAACAAAGCCTGCTGCCCTTCAGCAATTCTGTAAAAAACAACTTGTGTTCAGAGAAATCCAACAAGAACAAACAGGCTGCACAGTTACAGAGTTCACAGGCAACTCAAAATGAGTACATTTTCAAACAGACTGCAGGGGCAGTAAAGACATTTTAGGAGATGGGGTTTTTTTGAAAAGCAGTTCTGCTAGTGACCTTTTCAGTAAATCTACCTCTAAATTCAGCAAAACTAGCGAGAGAGTAAATAGATCTAGGCTTGGCAAGAGGCATTTCATAAAATACTGGGCATGTACGTATACGTGCAGGCTCACATGCAAACTCATTGTTAAAGGGGAACAAGGAACAGAGTAAAGATGTATAAAGATGATCCTTGTCACTATGTTTATCTGCTTACTGTAGGCTTCTCCCACGTCACATCGGCTCAGTACACTGACAAAAACAAGTTGTTACTGGTGTCAGACCTGCCAAGATGATGCTGCTGCAGAGGAAGGAGCACCAAGCTGCTCTGAATGGTGCACTATCAGCACAATTTACTGAGACAGAACTCTCAAGCCAAAAAAGATACAAGTAAGCAAAAGAACAACAAAAATAAAGACACCTCAAGCTAGTTCTATGGAACCAAAAGTAGGCTTAACCAGTCTAGCAGTAAATGTGATTACGATCTTGAATTGACTCTTCCAAAGCCATCTTTGAATCTTTGACTCTGCCTTGGAAGTGGCTACTTCACCAGAAGTACTCCCACCTGAATACACTGGCACATGTCCATAGGCAAACAGATGTCTGTCCAGATGTACAGAAATGCAGATTTCTAGACAGAGCACCCAAACACCCTAGTTAATACAGCAAGAGGTAAAACATAACACTGAACATTACTTTTGGGTTTGTTCCTGGGCTAAGTCAGCAACTGCTCCAGCTCAAGAGGAACTTAGTCCCCAGGCTTTCCTCAGCCTGGCTAAGTCCTGCCTGGTCCTGGGGCACCAGATGAAAGAATACTGTAGAATTCCTTTCAGAGACACCTTTGCCTCAAGTATGCAAACAGAGAAGCCCCCACATATGTAAAAAGGTTTGCCTGGAACCCACTAAGATGGCTCCCACATTGCTAAGAAGTTAAGAGGAGTGTTTGCAAGACATCACCCACCACAGCAAATCCCTCACCACTGACTTAACTGACTAAATGAAGATACTGGCTTGACAGGAAAGATAATTGTGAGCTATCCTCAAGCACATTCTTTTATCAGATACACTTTGGGGAGAATGGGATAAATGGGTTTAGTAGAGCAAATCTACAGTATTCAGTCCTGCTCTGAAATTCCAGCCTGGTCTGATACAGGAAATATCCTCTGCATGCCACACTACTCTCTTCACTCCTGGTTTTACATCTCTGTACTCCTAATTTGGGGTTCTTCAAGCTGCTGTTTCATGGCAAGCTGAGTACACCTTAGAAAAGGGAACTGAATCCACAATATGGGTCTTGTTAGGGAACTCAAAGGGCAAATAAAACAACATTTGAGAAGTCCAGTCTGACATTGCACATACTGATATGTCTCTATCCCCAAATGAAACTTTTAGGTATCTAGTTTTCCTAGTCTCACATAAGATTATTTCTACTCTCAAAACAGTTGTCTTCTTGTACTTAAAATAGGTTAAGAACTGGCTATCTGTCAGCTCTACTGATTTTACAGGTGGCCCCCAAAAACCATATAAACTGGGCCTTAGTTCAAGGCTACACAGTCTTATATTAAGAAAACATTCCAAATTAAGACCTGATTCAAAGTCAGTGGGATCAGCCTTAAGTCACTTACAGTGGCATCCTAAGCAATTTCTGCTTTTTGTTTCCTTACCTCTTTACACAGACCTTCAACCCTCTGAGAAATCCTATTTTACAACTATTGGCATTGCTTACATCTAGGATGGCAGTCTAGGCAAATCAACCATGAGCTCTTCAGAGAAGATATGATCTCTTGCCATACCTCTTGACTTTGCACTGCAGAGTGTTCATTTTTGTTCATTCCACATTGGGACTCAAGGCATAGCCCAAACACTAATCAAAACATGATTATTTCTCCACTTCTCATTTGTTCCTTTCATAATGTTTCTCATGATGAAAATTCCTTGCAGCATTGCATCCTTCAAGGGTTTCCTAAGGGATTCCTCACTGTACCTGTTGAGATGCTCTTCAGATACTCCTCTGGCTACTATGTACCGCTTCAGCAGCTGTAACGAAACAAAGTGAAGAGGCCCTCGGGGATTCAAATGAAAAGGGATAGCCCCACCTGGAGGAGAGATGGCTAAAAGCTCCCAAGGCACACAATGCCACTACTGCTTGGGAGCTGAGAAAGACCACCCAGGCGAGCGGTGTGCCTGTCAACTCACACTCATGCTCCTGGAGCAAAGCACTTTAGGGACAAGGGTGCACAGCTAGGAAAAACGGTGCAATAAATGGGGCACTGTCTCTTTCCCCTCACTTCTCTACTTTTTCCTTCTCCAAGAATGTCACAGTGCATGGCCCATTTCTCTGAATAAACCACTGCAGATGACTGAAGAATATCTTGTTTCATAGGCACACATCCCCCCAAGAAATGGACCTTCTGAATGCTACAAAATTAAAACCTAGTGATGCTGTGGCCAGAGCATTCAGCTGACACCACTCTAGAAAGCACAAGGAGGAAAAGGAAGTGTTTTATAATTATAAGACTTATTTGACAGCTTGTTATGTGTTTTCAGTGCAAAGCTTTCATGCTTTGTGTGTTGGCAGGAAGTTTGCTAGACAGCAGTGCTCAAATGTAGAGTCATCAAGCCACCAGCTGGCCCAGCTAGTAGCTTTTTTAAGACTGCATTAGTGTCAACCATGTCTTTTAGATGAAGAGATATCCTGGGGTGCACATAATAGGGCAACCAAACATGATCAGCTCAGGGACTGTGGACGGGTTCTGAAGCTCTTCAAGTCTCTATTACTGGTTCCCATTTAGTATGGTGACAGAAAGTCACTGCCACCTAATGGTTATTCCATGTCTCAGAGGCAAGTTCATTTGCTTCTCACCTCAATTCACCACAGTGCTGAAGCACAAGCAACAAAACCTACCACTGCACACACTGATTGTGGTGTAGAACAGCCCACAGTCCTTATTCACAGCTGCCTTTTTGAAGGAATGCCATGAGAGTTCCTGGAGACTTCCCTCTGCAGATGCAGTCCACCTCCAACAGAAAGGAGCTATTTTAGGACATCACTCATTATTTATGGCACACAGTGTTACTGCATCATGAGGGAAGTCCAAAGACACAGGCTATTTCACTGGTCTGAACTATCCAGAAACTGTAGATTATTTCTGAAAAACACACCCACTCCTGATCTTCCCAGGTTCCTTCAATTGGGCAACTTCACTGTGAGACAAAACTCATTCTGAAAACAGCCACTCCACTCTGAGAAGCAAACACAACAAATGCCAAGAATAGCCTCCAAGGAACAAGAAATCGTATTCTGTATAATAATGGCACAAGGTTACGTTTCAAAATATTTACCCAGTTACTGACAGCCCAATAACCTAAGTTTGAATGATGAGAACATCCTCATTCTGCTCTCAAAAGGAGGATATTTAATTAACTTCACCAAATGGCCCCTGACAAAGCAATTCTGTAACAAGCTAATTCAAGAATGCATTCCCACTGTCTCAGAAGACACCTTGACCACAGATCCTTTTTCACCTTGCTATCTCCGCTTCATTTTAAATAAAAGCCTGTATCCACATTCACAGCAGTAACCTTTTGTCTTACAGAGGAAAATGACAAAAAAAATGTCCTGCTCAAGATATTCAACTGTGGCCACTTGTGGGAAAATCTGCAAGATGACTGACCCATTGCAATCCTCTTACTACACTTACAACTTAGAATCCCATTCATGCCAGTCCTTAAACAAAGTGCATGTTGTGACACTGCTTGACTGGCAGCAGAATCAATAGAAATTGATGCCAGCAACGTAGGAAGTGTCAGCCAAGACATCCAGATGCTACCATGAGAGGCACACTAGAAATGTCACAAGGTAGGCTGACTTGAGACTGAGGGGACACTCAAAAAGGCCAACATTCAAAAACGCAGAGGAATGTCAGAGAAATGTAGCCTTCTACAGAATAATGTTTGTTGAGAAAGCAATAGTTAAGGAAATGGCACTTTGCAGCCTGCCCCCTCCTTCCTCCTCTGACCCACTGCAAGCAGGGGCAGAAATGAAATGTCCAAGTTTACTTGTGGCAGAGATGTCCAAAATCATTTAATGAATCAGATATGGAGGAGGGAAGAAAGTTTGTATCAACCCTAATGCTGCTGACACTAGACCCACAGACATACGATATCTTGGGGCCAACCACAGCCACCACTGACCTTGACATCTGTACACTTGCATTATTATCGTATGTAGGAAAAGGGCACCATATCCCAGGAAAAGATCTTTAACTTAGGAGATAGATCAAGCTTCCTATGTGGTCCAGCTACCAGTGGTGAGATTAAGCAACCCTGGGAAGGACATAAAGCCTAAGCACTTGTCCTGGTTTAGGACAAT
>VYZS01088894.1:0-10845 GCA_013400695.1 Neodrepanis coruscans | reverse complement strand
TAATATTGTCCTAAGCCAGGACACAAGGACAATAAGGATGATACTTTTGTCCATATAGAAAGTATTTTTATCCATATAAAAATTATGATGATATAACTGTGCCTTAAAATTCTTGAATACATATGTATTTTTATAAGCAGAAAAATATAAAAGGTTTGCAAAACTGAGTGCAAAAGATTTGCAAGCTGAATGTGGGTTTAAGAATATAATAGAGAAAAAAAACTAGTTCAGGAGATCATGTAGCGACAATAGGAATGTAAAGAAAACCCGAGGGAGTGGATTAAAAATGGGTCATCTAGGCAGGAAGCAACTGTTGTGCTCTATGACCATATTTCTTTCCCATGTGGTCCGAAGTTCCAAAAGCTGCTCATGTGATATCTCATATAATGGATAGGTCAAAGGATAGAAGAAGCCTTTACAATTCTGCACCTCATTGTAGTCAACGCAACATCAAAGGCCTCTGTTGAAAGATGGAAAGTTTCAATTCTTCTGTAAAGACTGAAAAAAGGTCTCTGCAGGCATTTTAAATGAATATAACTGAGGAAATCATAAGTTTGCTAAAGAGAAGGGTGCAAACTTCAAATCCTTGCTAAGGAACAGATCAAAATATGATTTGACCTTGCAGGACAAATATTCTCTTTTCTGTTACTTTTCCTACCTAACTGATTGTGTATTACCTTGAAATTTGCCATGACAAAAGAAAAAAACCTATTGTGATTTTCTAAAATGCGTATGAAGAGAATATGAACATAAGGAGCCTGTGTCCTTCTTTATATAATGTGATGATATTGTGTTCCTTCTTTCAATACCCAGGCATCAAAAGGATATGACCAGTGTACAAAGAATTCAATTTAGTTTTGACTAATTGGATGTGATAACAAACTTTTATATTGAAAGATAAAAGAAATTCTCTTCAGTGTATTGAAAGGAATATGAAAGCAATGAGAGTGAGAAATTAAATATATTCCCATTGAGAGAGATATCCTGTTATAATCTATCATAAAATGAAGAAATTTCATCAAGTGAGTTACTGTTAACTAGGTTCAGTATGGTATATAAAAATATAAAAAGGAGTGCTCTTAAGAGTTCTCTTTTTAAGTGAGAAATATGCTAAATATTATGATAGGCATATCCTATTCCATTTTCTTTCATTACTTTTCCTTTTAAGCATATTTTTTTTTGTCATTCAATTTAGGTCAATCCAGAAAAATTCTTTCAAATTACATTATTGATTCGGTTCAATTCATTATGTTCTTGACTATAAAGCTGGTGGCCCTTCAGATTTCTGCTGGATTACTAAATGCCAAATAGAAGAGGAGATAAAATTCAAAATTCAATAGAGTACAGGCTCTTTTGGTGCACATGATTTCTTCGAGTATCTAAAGGGAAAACATGTGGTAACTGTAATTAGGGTAAAGATATACTGAAGATTTGCAATGGTTACTGAAGTCTTGCAAATGAAGCATTTTAAGATATAAATACTACTTTTAGTGTCGGCAATATTCCAAATAGTTGTTTCAGTTCTTAAAGATTTTATGGCTATTGGATTGATTTTATTAATCTTCCAGGCACTGGAAATGAAAACCATGTGAGTCCATGATGTGCTGGATTACTTACTCTTTAAATAGCTCTGAGTTGAAATAATAGCAAAAAAGTACTTGACTGTTCTGTTGAAGCTGTTGCTTTTTGAGGAAAAGATGGCATAGTGGGATGACTTGTCTTTTCCAAATAAGTCTTCCAAACCTGAATGTGGGGTAGAGGATCATTCAGTTGCTATATTTTGCATATTGAAGAGAATAATTGGCTTTTCCAATTGTACTGAATGACACAATGGTAATTAGGTCAAAAAAGGTCAATATTTTTAAATAAAGATTTTAAATTTTGGTACCATTCATAAAAGTTCATTATAACATGTTTCCTATTTGAAGTTCAACTACAGGTAATGTTGCCACACTCTTGTTGGCAACTTGTATGACTTTAGAGTAGCAAACTGAATATGAAATTAGCTACCATACAGTATTCAGTACTAAACTGGCTAGGATGTTGGAAATTATTATGGAAATTACCAAACAAGCATTATGGAAACTGGAATTCTTAAAGGCTGGCACTCTTTTTCAAAAATGTTTGTCAACTGATGAGTCTGCAAAATTCAGATTATTGCCCTTATTCTCTAAAATAGCAAAACAACAGAAGGAGAAGCATCTGAAAGAGAAAGAACAACAGCACGAGAGATCATAAAAACATTATTTTGGGGGTGATTTACACCCTGCTCATTGTCTCCAACATACTACTAATTGCAAAGGGAACTTGAAAGGAGAACATGAGCATGAGAAGAGCAATGGAAAGCATTGAGCCCTGACCATATGTAGAAATGTTTTGAACTGACAGGTGATACAAAATCATATTTTTATAACAATCCTCTTGGGTGTCTATTCTTAGATGTATCTTTTAGCAACATATTTTAACTATTCTTAGCTTCATAAGGTTGGGATATATGTAAATGAAACCTTGCTTTAATTTGAACTCATATTTATTTGGGGCAAAGAAATCTCAACAACTCAAGTGTTCTAACATAACCTCTGTTTTAGTTTAGTCGTATTTAAGCATATAAGACATGAAAAGATGAAGATTGTAGTAAGACCTTTCTACCTTGATGGAGTATACTGAAATACAATGAAGAGAAGTTTTCTCTGCAAGTGTTTTTTTTTAGGGACACTGCTCCCTGGGAGAACTGTGAGGATATGTCTAAGTGGATCTAGTAATGTTCACTTCTGCTTGAGTTTGTGATGTTCACTTCTGCTTGGGTTTGCTATCCTTACAGAGTAATCTTCTTTAAAAAGTACCATCTTAGCATCAAGGTCATCCAGTATACACAGACTTTATATGAGCTTGGTCTCACCATTGGTAACAGCTCAAAGGACCCTGTCTCTGAGGTTTATGTCTTAAGTCTTCCTGCTCAGTCTGTGGGTCAACTTGTCTGGAAATGTTAAGTATACTGCAAATATCTGTGATGACAGTCTGTATCTACTTGGGGATTTTAATGCTTATGATGATAATCATAGATAATAGATAAGAAATAATTGGTAGTTCATAATAAAATCTGGTAATTTGTGATTGATAGTTTATAAATAATACTATGAGGATGAAGTGGTCAATGAGACAATTTTGTTGAAGAGGCAACATTCACAGGCTATCAAGAAGAGTTGACAAGGCATACAAAAATGCAGAATTGTTTTCCCAAAATGCTGCCAGCTCATCAGCCCACAGGAAACTTGTAATGTAAATAACCAATTGTGCTGTATTTCAACCTAAAATATCTCTAATGTCTGTGTCTGAGGTAAGCACATTATGACTACCCTCTCTTTTTCTTATCCTCAGTCCTGCCTTATAGAAGAAATCTGGCATGCTATTGTATAAGCTATCTTCTGGACTCTAAGAGGAAAATTCCCTCTCGCATTTACCTTATTTCTTTATGAAAGACACTGTCTGTCCATTCTGTATTAATTTCCACCCAATTTAAATTTCACCCATGTGCCTACCCAAAACCACACCATTTAGAGCAGCTGCAGAGGCACTCTGTAATTCTGTTGGTCCTTTAGTGCTCTGGAGTGTTACTAAGAAAGACATCTATATTTATGGATTCGGCTGTGTCATACAGCCTTAAGCTTCTGGAGTACGTAGGGTGCTAAGTGAGGGGCTACTGAGAGGAGAAGGAGTAAAATTACGAGAAGATTAAAGATATGAAGACTCGAGTCTATGTAAGGAAAAAGGACAGGACCCCACATATTTTGGAGAAAGCATGTCAGGTGGTTGAGAGAAAAACTCTATAGCAAGAAGCCATCTTAGCTAACTGGAAAAGGCTNACTCAGACCCCAAATAGATCCATGTCCCCAACTCAGCTGGCAGAATATTTGTTCACATGGCCCAATGGCAAATAATCTTCTGGCACACCACTAAGGATAGGATTTAATGGGCCTTTAAATAACATGCAAATATAATTTATTTATTACAAACATAAAGAAAAAAAAAGAGACTGAAAGCAAAAGTACACAAGCAGAGAAAGTGTGAGTTTTTCTAGACTGCAATACTTATTTAAAAGTAATAGAAAGTAATCAAATTAAGCTAGAAAGTTATGGGAGCCAGTGCTTCTAACAAGGATTGCAGAGGCAGCAGTTGAGAAATGAACCAGATTTGCTCAGCAGTAGATCCATGCCTGGACACTAGCAATTTCTTCAACCTGCTATATGGCTTTAGAGACAGAGGTATGGTATTAATTATCTGGAACATTCAGGAAGACGTACTTAAAAAAAAAAAAAAAAAAAAGGAGGAAATAAGAAACAATCTCTGTCGAGTCTGTTTCCAGACACTGAAAAAAGATTTTACAAAGTCTTCTCTCTAGACTGGACTAAGCGAGGAATCATTCTTTGCAAGATGCAGAACAGACCAGTTCCTGTGGATGTAGGTAGTGGGCATGGAATGAGTGATGCAGGAATGGGAAGGAATGTGCAGATTATACTGTGAAAATAAGAAAGGATTAAGGCTAAACTGGATAACAGCTCCTGATGGATCACTGAAGCATTCCTTTCATGCAAAACCTATTTTTTTGTTTGAAACTAAAACATGTATAAAAGAAGAAAAATAGCAGCCATGGGGTCATTGCTCTTCAGTCATTCAGCTTTTTTGACTCAGGAAGTGAGTCAGGAAGACTGCCTGACTAACATACAGACATTATCAAACAAATTTCATGTCTCCAATTTAGGGTTGCTTCTTTACCTGTTTAACTGCTCTATACAATTTCCTATGCATGTCTTCCTTGTCCTGAGTGTCCTGTGTAACTCCATGGGTATAAAAGAGCCTATCTGGTATAAATGTAAAAATAAAAAAGCAGATGGGTAATTTGCAAACCAAAAAATAAAAAACAAACAACAGATGGGTAATTGATTGACTAACTTAGTGGTGACTCTTCTGTGTCCAAGTGACACACTCAGTTTCACAGAATCACAGAATCGATTAGGTTGGAAAAGACCTCTGAGATCATCAAGCCCAACTTACTTCCTCCTAATGTCTCACCTAAACCTCCCCTGATGCAGTTTAAGGCTATGCCCTCTTGTCCTACTGTTGCTGTTTGCCTGGGAGAAGAGACTGACCCCCACCCAGCTACAACCTCCTTTCAGGTAGTTGTATAAAGTGATAAGGTCTCCCCTTTTCTACAGGTTAAACAACCCCAGCTCTCTCATCTGCTCCTCACAGGACTTGTGCTCCAGTCCCTTCACCATCCTCATTGCCTTTCATAGAAAATGCTCCAGTACCTCAATATCCTTCCTAAATTGAGGGGCCCAGAACTGGACAGGGAAAAATACAATGGAAGAATCACTTCCCTGGTCCTTCATTTCATTGCATTTCATTGCATCCTTTCTAATGATGTTTGTACTTTATAGTAATTTTTTTTCTGTTCTGTAGTATATATGTTGGGTTACATTATTAAAACAAGTTATAACCAATGAAAGTGGCTCCTTGCTTTAATAGGCTTTATTTAATCTTCAGTGGTGAAATATTATGTGAAAGACAGAATTAGATAAATCACATTCTGGGATGTTCTAGACCAGTTTTGGTGTTTAACCTTACTATTGTGCTGGAGCTTTGCACTGAACCCATTACTTATAGTTAAGATGCAAGACCAAGTATTGGAAATTAATGATCTTATAGTTTAGTCTGAATATGAAATAAAGTTGGATGATATTTAAGATACTGTATCTTTTTTATTATGATCATTTTTATCTTTATACTTTCATCTTTAACTTTTTTTTACCAAGCAGTAGGTTTTATCATGGCTCAAATTTGAGATCATTGTATACTATTATAATTTTATATATGTATATATAAAAACATATGTGTTACATAAAATGAGTTTGTACTTCAATTAAATATTTAGAATATTTACTTGGCTTGCAGGAGTTAATGTACTATGTAGACATTTTTTTTACTGTTTGTTTCCATGGTTCAGAACACTGAACTTGGCATTTACAGTGTGTCCTGTGAGTTAGAACAAGCTACAGTATAGCTCAGACATAATCTGCATATTTTTCACAGCAACAACTGATAGAGAAGGCTATTTTTTGCTTGAGAATTTAACTGAGATATGTCTCTGAGTAATAAGAGTGGATTTTTTTTATCCCTTGCTGACTTGAAGTTAATTACTGGCATAGCAGCATGCACAAATTGACTGTGACAGCCAATAATGTCTTCAACATCTAATGAATGAATAGAAGAGTTTATTTTGGTGTGTTTTTAAAGGTCATTACATGGCATTTAAGTGCCTTTTCATAAGACACAATTTTACTGGAAATATATTTCTTTTTCGCCTTTATAATGTCTGTGCTATTCAGCCTACAATATTTTATGGGTTCCTTTATATTAAATATTTTATGTTATACGAGTATTATAATGTTCTGATATATATTCTAAGTGGCAATACTTAGCTGATCCATGTTGGAGTCAAGCACATTAAGACATTCAGAGGCCTATATGATAGAGAACTGTTTCTAGGTCATAGTGTTTTATTGTCTACAATCAAAAATGTCATGTGGTTGGCAAACTCTGCATTGGTTTTTGAAATTACTGTGCTACCAGTATGTTCCAATCAATGAGAACCTCTGAGCCATGAACTTTTATTGATTTGTATTCTCTTGAGTAACATGAATGGCCTTCTTTAAGTCTTCCAATTTCACTATCAAGATTTTTTTCCCTGAAAACACAGCTTAAGAGAATGACAGTTTTATTTATGCAGTTTCTTTGTCATCCAGGTCGTCCAGTGCCTGAAACAAAAGCAAGTGCTACAATAGGAATGGAAATGCAATGGTAGCCATATTTTTTATTTTGAAGCCATTGGTTAGGACACATAGGTAGTAATGTCTGCCTTCTGGAAATGTGCAATAATCACATTAAACCTATTCAGCCTTTTTTTAAATATTTAATTTGTTCATTCTTTGGAATTTGGTGTAATGTTTTTTTACTTTAAACTGAAGGAATGACAAATCAAAATTCTAGTCATCCTATGACTTTTTTTTTTTTTAATTAAATATATTTGAACAGCAAATGTCAATTTCACAACTCAATCCTGGCCAATAATGCCAAAGACCAAGGGAATCATGTCTATCTACTGTGGAATGATCAACTTAAAGTTCTTGTGCACACGACTCAATGAAGCTACCTTCTAAGATTCCATTTGCTAAACATACAATACTGAAGAAACAGGAGTATTTTAACCAGAAATAGCATCTGGAATATGTCTGAATCAGAGTGTTGGAATCGTCTTCAGATAAATATTTTGTTCATATTGAGCAGAAAAGAAGCAGAAAAGAAGTTAATGAATATAGGAAAATAAATAGCTCTAAAGCTATTAGAGAGCATCCAAAGGATGGCAATGAATATGGTGAAGGGCCTTGAGGGGAAGCCATATTAGGAGCAATTGAAGTCACTTGATCTGTTCAGCCTGGAGAAGAGGAGACTGAGGGGAGACCTCATTGCAGTCTACAACTTCCTTGTGAGAAGAAAAGGAGGGGCAGTGCAGAACCCAAGGGAATGGCCTGAAATTGTTTCACGGGAGGTTTAGGCTGGATGTTAAAAAAAGGTTTTTCACAAAGAGAGTAGTTGAGCACTGGAACAGGACCCCCAGCAAAGTGGTCACGGCACCAAGCATGACAGAGTTCAAGGAGCATTTGGACAGTAATTTCAGGCACATTGTGTGACTCTTGGGGATGGTTCTGTGTGGGGCCAGGAGTTGGACTTGATGATTCTTGTGGGTCCCTTCCAAATTGGCATATTGTATGATTCTGTGAAATGGCTTTATTTTTTTTTCCATTGGGCAAGATTTCATAGTGGCTAAAACTTAATTATTTAAGATATTTTCAGTCCTGGAATCTGGCTAAGAGGAATCACTGTAAAAGATATTTAGTGAATTATCTTCCAGAGAGTGCCATACTTCAGAGATCTGTCTGTGTGTATGCAACTGCACTGCTTCAGAGGTTCACATTGATTAATTCAGAAAAAAGCTGGAGATAGTTACATATATAAATAGATGTACCCAGCAGGACTTGGTGAAGGTCACAGGAAGTTTGTGACAGAGCAGAGAATTAAACTAGCCATTCCCTTAATTGGAGATCAGGTCTATAATCATGAACTGCCTTTGCTTCCAGGAATCGAGTCACTCCCTGCCTCTGCCAGAGACTTTCTGCATCACAAGTTGGTTAATAAATTTGGCTCTGGTTCACGGAATTTATAGGCACATGTAAGAAATTGTGATCATCAAAATACCTACCTCAACACTGACAGTCATCAGAAAATTTAACAGGAAGCCAAAAGATCTGTTTCTGTGCATAGGCAGAATTATCTTAGGCAATTTCAAGCTGAGCAGCTGTATGATTATCTCATGTCAAATCCAAACACTGATCATTCAGTTAGGGGTTCCTTATCACTAAATCCCCTACAAGCCCTATCTGAAGGCACGTTCTCAACACACCTATCAAACACTTTCTGGATGAGATCCACACTTAACATTATAATGATAGCCAGTTTTATTTTTAAACATTGTGGTAACTGCCACTAGGTCTTTTAATTAATTCTCTTAAGTAATTGTTCCATAGCACAGCACTGTAAAGAAATCCTAGTTCGAGAGTAGAGCAGTACTATGCCCATCTACTGTTATAGTTTATAACGTCTTAAGCAAAGTTCAATCTTGCTTTATTTTTGCTTTATGCTGTATATAGGAGAATAAAGACCCAGTTTGCATTGAATTATTTAAGGTGCTTTACATAATTGTCTGAAACACATTATGACAGTGATTTTCAGTCTAAAAATTACTCATTATAACACGTGTAAGGCAGAATATATACAGAAACCTGTGTAGATATACAGACCAACAAAGAGACAGTTTCTGTGGCTGAACATTAACATGTCTGTGACATAAAAATGTAGCAGTTTCATAATTGTCTATAATTGTAGACTTGAAATAATGCCTCAGACATATATGTCTTTTTGTAGCTTTTGGATAAGAAATATTTAAAATTTTATTCAATGACGCCATGTTTTTTTCAAGTCTTAATATTATTTATAATATTAATTATAAAATATTATTATATTTAATATTATTTCCAGTAAAAATTACAGCTGTTCTCATTTTCATATCTGTCTTTGGCTTTTGAGTTCTTATACATACCAGGTTTGCTTCATTACTTTTAAAGTTTATATGTTATATTTGGTTTTAAAATTAAAATTTAAAATCTAAAATTACCTTTTTATTCTTACTTGTTTGGTAACCGTATTGATAGATCCTGTATAAATTTTAGAGTTCATCATTCCATAGAAAAAAAATGTATTATTTCATCTCTACTCTCATGAGCATTTTAGTAATTTGATTCTCATTTCAAATGGCTTTTAAGAATATTTTAAATTGAAAACACAAATCTACCTTGAAAAGTTTTTACATCTACTTCTTCCTCTTTGAACCTTCTTTCCAAGGGTTTATTTAAGAAAGAATGTTTCATTTATATGTATGTCTTCCTATCTAATCCTCACAGCCTGATCATAGACCAAATGCAATCTTTAGAAACATGAATGCATGATAGTTAATTCATTTAAACCTTACAGGTGATTCAGACAAGCGAGTAGAGATCTTCTAGGTCTTCATTATCTGAAAGTGCATAGCAGTGGAGTGGCATATATGTGAGGTAATATAGGGTGTCAACATGAACTGCAGTGATTGAAGTGACAGTAGATAAAATTAAAAATTCGGGAACCTGGGCCAATCAATTCATTGGTCTGTAAATTACATGATACTGTAATGAATTTTTTCCCTGAATAATACATGGCTGCACATTCTCTTCTGTGTTGAATCTTCCTATCAGAATCAGTTATTTTAACAGCTAGAAGAGATTGCAAAAGTGCAACTCCTATACTCATAGCAGTGTCTCTCTTCTTTATCATAACATACAAAATACTTGCATTTTCTTTAATATGATTAATACAGTTACATATTCTAGAGGGTGTACATTGGCCATCATTTGCTCACAGAGCTATCAGGAAAATGCCTATTACTTGGTAGAGATAAAGCCCAAATAAGAAATAGAGATTTTTTTCCTTTATTTTTTATATTTTACTGTTTACTGACAATCACCCACAAAACATCCCAAACTCCTACAAAATGCCAGTCTACCCCGTATATAAGGGAATACCAATTTAGAAAAATGCTGCTCTAACAGTGATTATGATTATCTTCTTCCCTGAGTTCATCTTTTTTGCCCATCTCCTCTGAGTCTTCTTCCACTGTGATGATGTGTTGATTGTCACAAGTGGAGAGATAGAAGCTCTTAGAAAGCGGAATCAGACTTAGATGTTAGCCCTGTCTCTCCATTGACTGCAACTGAGCATACAGGATAAGCACTTTTAGACATTACTTAGGTGGAATTAACCCAAGCTTTTCTATGTACCTGCAGATAATGACCTCTTATTCAAAACCTGTCAAATAGTTCATAAAACCATTTTTGTAAGCAGATCAAAAGTCTTTTTTTTTTTTTGCCTATGTTGCAATCACTATCAGACTGCTTTATTATATACTTTGTTCTGTTAACAGTATGTTATAGCTGACTAACCTGAGAAATGGTGTGAAAAATCCCACTTTACAGATCAATTTGATCAATTGTCATATTTTTAGTTTGTTAGACATGAATGTCTGTTCACAAATATATATATGGATTCCCCAGGTATGAACATGTTTAGTGTGTGGATATTGGACAATTTGTTAGATGATGAATATAGCATAGGATTACATCACAGTGATGCCATAAGGGG
>VYZS01088863.1:8635-22518 GCA_013400695.1 Neodrepanis coruscans | reverse complement strand
GTGGTAAAACCACCACAAACTCCCAGAGGAATCACTAATTTTGTTCTCTATTCTACCTGGATACTTGCTTCCATAAAACTTCTAAGAACTTATCTTCAGGACTTCCACTCATCTTCTAAGTAAGGCTGCAGCTGACCAACAGGCTTTAAACTTACCAGCTAGAAACTGGTAGGAAAATGGACAAAAGGAGTTAACAAGATCCCCAAGGCCTTGCTCTGGCAGGAAGCCATAGTGCCACTTCGATGATATCACTGCCTCATGTTAATTTTAGTTCTCCTCCCTGAGAAAGTCTGACGCTCCAGCAGTTGCACACTCCAGGTACAGTCACAGTATGTGGGAGAGAAGGAAGGCAGAGGACCTTGGTTTGTACAGCAAAGTGAGATACTCAAACCTACATCAAGGTCTTGACTGTAGTGGTGGATCCAGAAAATTATTTGCATTTTAAAAAAGATGTAGGAGGACTTTTCTCCCACACTGCAGACCAATGCTTGCCTTGTCATTTTAAACTTGACAGGATCTCCTCAACTGTGTTGCCATTTGCATGGACACCTGCAAATCTACCTCCAGACCATTCCTCAGTCAAGTTGACTTAAATATCAGCAGCCACATCTGCCATAGGAAAAATTCTCAAATCTGGGACACTGGAGGATGACCCTGACATATCCCTTTGCAGTGTTTGGGTGAGACCTAGTCAGCCTTGAAATCCACAAAGAGAGTCAGAATGTGTGACATGGCTGGGAGATACATTACACCTCAGCTAGATGTCCAAGGGTGGAATTTGAGTCCTTCTCCAGAAATAGTGTGGTAAAAAACTGGAGACACTATGTGCTTCCTTTGAATGGCATTTTGACCCTTCTTTACTCCTATCACCCTTGATAAAATACAGATGGCAACATCACTTCTGACTTGCTATCTCTTTCTCGTCCAGAAAACAGCAGGGACTGTCTCTAAACCTATGTTTTGGCTGTACTTTGACACCATTTTGGACTTTGTCATGCTACTTGAGTAACAAAAGCATAGTCATTACATGTGGCTCGTGACAGAAAAGTATCTGTGTGGTACGCAGTGATTCAAAACCTATTTCCATCTTTGAAATCCAATGGCATAGCTGTACCTTGCACAATTTCCAAGCAACAGCAGTTTTCCGGCATTGATAAGAGAAGAGAGGTTACTTGCCAAAGTCAGATGGCAAAGTGGGATAAACTTTGATGAAAGGCCAAGCAGACTCCCGGCTGATCCCCTTACAGTCAAGGAAAATCCGCTGAGCTAGGTAATCATCAGTGACAAGGACATTTGTTCACTTACTCTTTCCCAAGAACCAGTTCATATATGTGACAAAGCACCAGGAAGCAGACAGTAATATTTTCCTGCCACATGAGAGTCAGCTCAACAAGCTGCCATTTATTTGCAGCTTGAGTATTTGAGCTAGCAATCATAGCTGCTGTGTACTTAATCTTCAACCAGGACCCTCTAGAGAGTAACAGAATTAGATCTCCAGTGAACTTAAAATACTGACTTCAGCCATTCTTTTCTGATACTGTTGGCTACTGCAGTTTATATCCAAGATAGATCCTGCCAGTAAACTGGACAGAAATATATCATCGTGTAAGTGATTTGTGCAACACCTCCACAAAAGCCAAGAATGGGTTTCTCATTCCTTCAGAGGGAAAGTTCATGTAATGTTCCGTTTCCTGTTGGTACTACCGTTACTGGTCATTTTCAGTGACAGTCTCAGCCCCCTGTTATATTTGTTAGTGTGTAACAAGCCCTGAAGAGATTAGAGCATTCATTTGAAGCCGCAGCTGCAAGGGTGAGTGAGAATTAGCAGCCTGCTATAGACACAGAGATTTCTCACATATGCTTATGTTATTTTCCTTGAAGTTAAAATTTAAAGAGTCATCCCAGTTAACAAGATTTGAGTCAAACTTTCCTTTAGCCATGATGAACGAACACTGCCATTAATTAGCTACCACTGCTGAAACCCTGGAAATTACAGTTGAAATAAGGAGCGACCCTTATCTGAGTGCAGCTGTATTTTGCTTTCCTGCAATGTAAATGCATTTTTTACAAATATGTTCCTGTATAATCCAAGTTTTACTTGTAAGAACTTCCTTCTGAGGTAATCAAACTTACATTCAAAGCAGATTTAAAAGGTTCCCAGAACACAAGCTAAGAAAATTGAAGCAAACTGAAGCAGAAAGTATGTGCACCATCCAAAATGATTTAAGGAAATGAAATGAGCTGTGCTATGAAAACTAGAAGTAAGCAAGCTTTGTCTTCTAAGGATTTGTATGTGTTGCTCCACAACCTTCCCCTCAGTTTTCTTGAAATAAACCCAATTCCCTATTCCACATCTGCTTTGTCCTCCGCATCATGAAGGGCAGCAGGTATTGTAACCCATACAGCCAATGCCCAAAGAAATAGGAAACACTGGGGCTCTGCCCACCATGTCTTACATGGGATACTCATTTGATTCTCTCTCCACCTCCCAGAACCTGATTTTCAAAACACTTGTAAAACTGTCCTTGCTCACTTTTCAGATGTCTCTTTCTGTATTGCACTTTCTTAAAATCTGTAAACAGTTGTTGGAAGGCAGAGAGGAAGAAATGCCAGCAAAAATAGACAGGCATGCATATGGGCAACGAGGGTGGAAGTATCTTTTCACATTCGAAGTTCTGGTTAAAAGTGAGAAAAGATTGGTTATTTATGAGACAGAACAGTGGAGGCACTCCCTGAAGTAAGAGAGATATTCTCAAATCACATGGAGAACAAGACAAGTATTGCTTCTTAGCCCATTATTTTATTCTTCACTATATGCTGACCTCTCTCGTTTTGCTTTCCCTGCCCTGGAAAATTGGAATGATGACTATAGAATCATTCAAGAACTTTGAATGGAATGTATCTTTTGAGTGGAAAAGGAGGCAGTTATTTCCATATCTTTAACAGCTAGCTGCTGATAGACCTTCATTTATATGCCTAGTTACCTTAGAATGAATCTCTTACGTGTATTTGCAGTCTTACAAGCTACTTGCAGCTGTTGCAGCCTTAAGTTAAAGATGGGCCAGAATTACCGCACTCTTAAGAGACAGCCCCTAAAATATTTTGTAGTCGGGGTAGTTGTGCTGCCAAGCACACTCCATAGTGAAGTGATAAGCCTATAACAAGCTGGGTTTCTGACTGCTATATACCACAGATTTGTTCTCATGCATTGGTCAAAACAACAAAGCATAATATACTTTTCTCCTTACTGAAAATACAGCATGTCATAATAAAAGACAGGCTTATTTACAATCTTACATTAGCTACTTTCATTATACAGTTTTCTTAGGAAATAGTCCTAACAGATAAAGCAAATAATATCTGCACTACCTTGTGCCCATAATTTGTTTTGAGTTGGATGAATAAATATCACTTGTGTCTCTTCTGTCATAATAAAAATTACCACAGATGACTGCAACCCATTCATTTTTATGGACTCTAGAGAGTTTCATCAATGTCACTGCACGCAGTAATTAGCATCTGGGTGTATCTCAGCTGAAATAAGCCTACAAGCACAACTAACTCATCAGCTCCCCCCCATATTCTTTGTGAGGGTCTGTTTATTCTAGTCTTTCTGTGTGGAATTGTCTATTCCAGTACACCTATAGAAAATTATATGCTTATGAACAATGCGAGTAAGCATACAACTGTAACAGAAAGAGAGCTAATCCCTCTTCAGGTTTCTTGAATGTGGTATCTCCTAATTCATCCTCAAAAATACTCAATATTCTGCACCTTTTGCCCAGAATTTTAGAAAATGTAGTTAGATTTGCAAATAATCTTTTGGAGAATGCTCAAAGGTCATATAATGAAGAATCTTTGATGGGAACAGAAAATGTACAGTAGTAAGGAGGCCATTTACATTAGTCCTTAAAAAAAGTCCAAAACTTTCTCTTAAACTCATAGAAACACTGGCATCTTGCCTCTTTTGGTACATTGTACCTGAATTGTAAGATCATTTAAAACACTATAATAAATTAAAAATTACAAGAAAACTGACACAATTTTTTCATAAGCAAACAAAAAACAAACCAAAAAAAAAGCAAGTGAATAAAATTCCAGAGAACACTTTAAAGTTCACTGAATCTGTCCTGTGTGTGATTTGTGAGCTACTTTTTTCTTAAGTCTTGCATAACAGGCTTTAAAATTTTTAGGTCACAGTCACAGTGGCAATTGCAGTGCTACAGCTGCTGTGATGGTGTGAGGACATAGATGAAGAAAAATCTGTAGAAAGGGAGAGAATTCCTTTTAACAGGTGAATTATTAGAGCTGGAAAAGATTGACTGGTCTTGAAAAACCTATACCCTTCTCTTCAAGTCAGAAACATCAGCAGCAAAATTTAAATCTAAATACTGATGAAGTGTAAGGAAGCTGATACCTCATGAGTAGCAAAGGTTAATGTTCTCACTTACTCTCACAATTGATAGAGGTAAAAAGAGTAGTCCCAACACCAGGAATATCTTCCCAGCTCCAGTTCCTTCTAGGTCTTTCATCTACACCTCCTTCCTAGGACTAGTTCTTTGAACTCAGAAGACACCCATTGCTCAGCCTAAAGTTAAATTAATATCTGAGTCTGCCACTGGTTGTATCTACCTATTTGCCATCTGAGCATTTTCTTATTAAGACTGGACTTTCACCTTGCATTATGTATCTTTTTATTGAGTTTTGTTTCTAACTTGCAGTGAGCACGCACCACAACAACCACTCAAAAATCACAAACAATACTTAAATGGGAAATGTGTGTTTTAAAGTTACTGCATGTGTGGGAATTTTAGCAGTTGATTGAAAATAGAACAGAAATACAATTACATGGGCAGCAACAAAGAAAGTCATCCAGTGTGAAGGAAGGCTGATAGTACAAATTTTATGCAATATGAAAGAAGAAACAGATTACTCTATTGATCCCTTTCATTCTGCCACTCCATGGGCTTAGCTGTCTTGTCTTTTATGTTTATGTCAACAATCTGCTGCAGGTTTCAATAGTCTGTTTAATTTTGCAGTCAATAGATTCATAAAATACTGAAGGCTTTTCAGTCACTAATAAAGAACCGTGAACTAGGAAAGCTCAGAAGCTTAGACATGTGCCCAGGGGGAAGAATGTCCCATGGCAAAGCTGTGGCAGCCTTCAGACCTTTATGGAACTTGCTTTTGCAAGAAAGGCAATGAACATGAAACTATTTTCAGAAGAAAACACTAAACTTGAGTTCAGCTTGGCTTTTCACACACTCCAAGATAAACTACACAACTACTTCCTACTACACTACTACTTCCTACAACTACAGAATGACCACAAAGCTCCCAACTAGAAATGCACTCACAGTCCCTCTGCTGCCTTCTTCAGAAAGTTGGAAAGGTGACCAGGAGAGAGACATATTAAAGTGTTAGAGTCAGATGTAGCCCCTGACAGACACACAACAGGCCGAATGGATGAAAGACAAGCTTGTGAGGAAATGATGAGTGCACAATGCATAAGAGACTACCCAGGGCACACATCTCCTGGGTTCATGATGAAGAAGCAAGTTCAGTCACTTTTGTGTGGTTCTGGCACGCTTCACCCCCTCAGTTTTCTATGCCAGTTCTCATACTATTTGGGATCTCCAAAATAGGGATCCCAAAACAGGGATGAAGTAGTTCACTCCCCTCAGATCCAAGGGCTCTCGGTTTGGGATTTTTGTTCATTTTTCATCTTTTTATGAGGGATTTGTGTGTGCAGTTTTTGTTTTGTTTAGGATTTTTTTTTTTCCAGAAGTAAACAGAGTAAGGTGTAGAAAGCCCTTAAACATGTTCATGTCTTCAGACTAGTTTTACTCAATTATGAGAGCTGACTCGTCCAAGGACGAGAGTGTTTACTGAAGTACATCAGATCCACCACCCCATGGAAATGAAAGCAGCCAGAGCTGGAGTGTACGTCAGTAAAATAAAATTTCAGTGAAAGAATACCTTTCCTCCCAGGATACGTCTACCAGGTCGTTTGTTTTTGTTTCTGACAGTGGTGTGACAATGGAAAGCACATAAAAGCCAAGTAAAACTACTTCCTCAAAGCTTCCTGTTGTGATGACAAAAAATTCTTCCTGGATTCTAAGATGAAACTAGAGGATGCTACTTCTGTAGGTAAGGAAAAAGAGGCATGAATTCCAGATAATGTGGGAAAAAAGCCTATAAAATACGTAGCTATGAAATTAAATTTTCAGACTAAAAGAGAGAATTGTAAAAGGATTGATGGCAGTTAAGTTGTTAAAACAAAGAAAATTTTTAGACTTTATAAATAATGATCAAGCCCATTTCCTGCCCATAAATTTAACTTGTACACAGTGAGATCACAGGAAAAAACATTTGAACAGTATTTGTGTTGGTGCAAATCTTGAAATGACAGCCATACCATAGTTACAGCTTTCTTCCATTCCATGGAACTTGTGTAATCTGTGGCAGAGCAGTCGGAAGAACTTCTGAGGGCCAGTGAAAAGGGTGTAACTCTTTCCCCAGTGTAAGTGATACTTGCAGCATGATCAGAAAGACATTCTTCATAGTACTTGGTTTTCAGTTCACTAAGAACACTACAAAGAAAGAAAGAAGCTGCTGTCCTCTTCTAAGCAGTGAGGGTTGGAAAGTGCAGCATTTGATGAGCATAGTTTCAAGAGACATTGATCCAATTTAAAAGTGACCATCCACTGGAATGAAACAAAATCAATGTGACATTTACCAGCTGCACAGTAAAATTAACTGTTACTGGGACAGTTCACTTCAACAAAGTTAACAGATTCCTGTATCGAAAGGCACTGGTGTATGGAGAAATTCCTGTATCTAAAGGTACTGGTGTACAGACAGTAATGTGCTTTTGTTCTATTTTTTAGAAAAATTAAATAGAATAATATTTAAAATAGAATAATAAAAGTGTTTTCACTAAATGTTAGGGAAGAGAACAGTAGCTGATTTCTTTTTAAGACAAGCTATTTCATCATTAAATGTGATGTATAATTGAATTCCATTGTTTTCCCCTCTTAAAAATAAATGTAACAAGAATGAAGTGTGAAATTATGGCAACCTACATGAAAGATTGAATATATTGTGACTTAAAAACCTACTTAACACTAAGATTGAGCCAGTGCATAGTTATTATCAGTAATTTAAAAGAAAGTAGAAAAAACACAAATAATCAAAGAAACTAAGAAAAAGCCACTGGAGTTATAACCAGTTTGCTGAAGATAATCTGACTTTGGATAGACTCGGCCTCCTCAGAAATTGCAGAAAGACTGTTTTTTTTAAATTTTATTTATTCAGGCTGAGTCTTGTCAATGAGATATTCTCTCAAACCTGAGAAACTGCAAGTTAAAAGGAAACTATGCTTCTCAAAACAAGGTGTGAGAGTCAGGAATCTATTAATTCCACCATCTGCTCTCAAATGTTCAACAAATTATTTATGTGCAGTAATGTGCAACAAACTAGTTACGGGTTCTAGAAAGAAGTTAGAAACTTGAAGAGTAGTTAAAAGTTGAAATATTTATTTAATTCAGTTCTATAATTTTTCCTGTGTTTACAAAATTGTTCTTCTTTAAATGCAGAAACAAAATAACATTTTAAATTAAACCATAATATGCAAACAAAAGTTGACTCGCTCAGATTAATTAAATAACTCATCCAGAGGTTCTTTCTTTATAGCCATCCTGGGAAAACAGGAGGGCTATGCTTTTGAAATCCTAGATGTAATATTAATATTTATTGCCCTCAATAAAAACATGTTTCTAAAAAGAACAGGTTAAGAGTATGGGAGGGACACATAGGAGGATGGGATGGAAGAAAGACAAAGAGAAAGCAAAGGCATTTACCTCTCAGGCAAATTAGAGATGATACAGGAAGACACATCTTGTGGTAAGGCTGTGTAGTTATGTACCTGTGCTATGCCTAAACACTTAGTTAATATTAAAGAGACAGCCTTCCTTCTTAGTGTAATACAGCTGAAAGAGAATGAATTTCTCTTTGACTTCTCTCTAAACTTCATTCTGTCTTAGTAGTAAAAAGCTGTATGACAGCATACTGTAATTTTGATGCAGAGCAGTCTGACACTTAAATGTAAGACCCATAAGATAGGCTATGATTCAAAACCTTCGGAGGCATTCAAGGAGCAGGTCAGCTGTGGTCGAAGTTGCCCTGTATAATTTTACTCTTAACTGTGGACTCCAACTTTCCATCTCTCAGACAGTGTGAGTTTGACTTGCCTTATGTACTTTACAATAAAGATCAAGTTGCACATTCTATGACTCAGACTATGAGTCTAGGTACATTATGCCCATCACCCTTAACTAGATTAGAAGAGGAAAGAGATGCAGAATGGCATGAAGTTACTTGGTGCTCATTTGGCTACAATTTTTCATCTCTAGCCATTCAACTAACATGACGATGAATGCAGCGAAAAGGCTTACGAATATTCCATATTTTACAACTTAAAAGAACCCACAAAATACATAGTAAAAAACTGCTTCTACAATAGAAATAATAATTGACAAAATGGGTGAGCAATTCCCAAGCATCCAGGGTTCACATGGCACAGGAAAACAAAGCTGGCTGCAAATACAAGTATGGTTTGCATCAGGAAAATTTCAGTCTCATTTATTTTCTTCACTAGAATTAGCAAAAGATTCAATCAAACACATTTTAAAAGTGAGACAGATTACTAGTAAGCATTTTCTACTCCTTGTTAAGCTGTATATTTTCATCACTACATTTAGCTGACAGGTAGCTTTGACTTTCCCCTGGTAAGCAAGTGGCCACGTCTTGAAGAGAATACATTTTCAAAGATTAATAGCTTACATGCATATCTTATCTGCTTTGAATTCATCCCTTTTGGTTTCCTCAAAGCAAATTTAAGGCTGAGAAAATATTAAGGACCTAACTGTACAAGCCAGAAGTAGTTTTGATCAGCAAAGTAAGAGATGTTAAATGAAATGCTTTGAGCTGCTTAGTCTATTTTGAAAGAATGCTCTTAATCACCCTGAGAGAAGCAGAGTATTTTCAACACTGTCGAAATAAAACTGATGGATCATCTCTGTGTTTTGAATGTGGGTGGAGATATCTTCAATCTGAATTTAACTGTAGTGCATTAAGAAGATCTCTCATTCATACTCATCAACAAAAAGAATGTAGCTGTCAATCAGAAATCCCCAGAACAACTGGGATAAAGCTGATCAAACCCAGACATTTCCCTGGAAATTAAACAAGAAACAATGGCAGCACACTTAGAATGTCTCTGAAAGGATGAGGCATCTGTGGCATACAACAAAAATCCAAATTTTGCTCCAAATAAACAGCACTTCATGCCATGTGAACTCTGAATTATATTAAGCAGTGATTTAATACAAATAAAAGTGATCTGGGGAGAGTCATGTAAGTATCATACCACAATTAGCCATCGCCATTTTCCATTGTAAATTTTTGTAGGAATATCCCTTCTTGCCACACTGGCTGGAGGCCAGGTACCAAAAGCTATACAAATGCATTCAAGACAAGAAAAGTCTAAGCTATCACTCCTCAGAAGTACTCATTTCCATAGATGACACCAGGACTTCGGTTTTATAGCTATGAGGTCATATACATAACATTCACCAGCAGTCTTCATTTTACATAGAAAAAGCTGCTTCCTACATCTTTCCTAGCAGTAGCACAGTGTTAGTACATCAAGACAATTTGGACTTTACCAGTGCTCAATAATCCAAATTTTTGTAACAGGAAAACACTAAATATTGATTGGGAGGCAAAAAAGAGAATCTGTTATTTATAGACTGTTTTCCTCATATATTCTCCATCCCTTCGTCCTTTCTCTGTTTTGTCAAGTCGTTGAAAGATAATTTACACTCTTTCCTTTGTTCACTTTACCAGAGAAGACACAGAATTCTGTGTCCTGTGGTTGTCTGACCAATTTGTTTCTGGAAGGATGTCTGGGCTCTACCAGCTCTATTATATTTAAGTCCAGGAAATTATTTTCTGTATGATTGACTCAAAATAGACTTAAGCAGCACATACTTGTCCATTACTGACAATCTCTCCTTTCTGTTGAGCACCACTGCTGCCAGTTCCATGACCAAAATTATTTGCTACCCTTTATTTTCCTCTCCTCTTCTATATCTGTCCAAGATTATGCAATTATGTCTTTATTTCTCTTTCTCTTGCACTTCTCTCCTTAAGCCTCTTCCAATGTTGTCATTCTATTTCCTACATCACTGAATACCATCTTTAATTTCTTCAGTGGTTTCTTTTTCTCTTTTCTATGTGTTTTCTTATATGTTTCTATATGTTTGAAGCATCCTCTCCATTTTCATGGTTCTCTATCTCTTCACATCCTATTTCACTTCATGGTTAGTAAAATGTTTTATCTGTTACAAACCACCACACACACTCAAACTGCCATATTTACACAACATGATAATGAAAATAAAGAAAAAAAAATACTGCAGCCCAAATACTCATCACTCTGCTGAGTGATGAGCTTGCCTTGTTCTTTCCGAGCTGCTTAAAATGCTGATTCCCATTTATAACCACTTGGTTTATAATCACTGCTGGCACTGCCAAAATGGTGTAGTGGGGTTTAGACATAGATCTGACTCAGGCTGTAATTCTGCAGTGCAATGCCCTCTCTAGAGAGAGTCCCATTCAGTGAAGTTAGGGCATTTGGGATTGGTGAGAGGGTTATCCACTGAAACAGTGGGATCACACCAGGCCCTCAGCGTAGCACCTGCAGTTGCAAGAATGACATGGCTGAACCCGGTCTGGGCAAGGAGCTGTTCCTCTGCACACTCTCAGAAACTCTCCTTCTCCTCTTGGCAATGGCAAAATTATATTTCAGCCACCATACAGCAACATATGGCAGTACCAAGCAGCAGCTTCTCAAACAGATGGATTTTTTGTGTTTTATAACTTACAGCTCACTAGCAGAGATAATCATCTCTGTCCCTGCCTCCCATCTCAACCCTTAATATTTCATCAAGCAAAAGAACTTGCCTCCTTCCTCCCAATGTCCAGCAGCAACACCTTCCCACACTGTAGCACCACAACACACTTGTGCAGGATAAAAATCTTTATCAGATAAAGCTACTGACACCTCAAAACATGACCAACAGGACCCCAACCAAAGGCTCTGACCAATAAAAACGTGCTTGTGCTTTGTATTCTCTTTGAAACGTATCCAAAAAACTCTCAAAAGAAAACACGTTGTACAAAAATAGTATACTCATTTTGCTACATAAAGAGGGTATGCTCTACATCCTATTTCAATGCTATTGGAAATCATCCTAGCTTAACCACTCATCTCAACTCAACAGGGTATAGATACTGGAGACAAATCTCCATGGGTTTGCTTGCAAGGATTGCTTTGTAAGAGAAGGGTCTTCACAACCGAGACGTGCAGTGCCCGAGCTCTAAGCATCCCAGGGAGTCCAGGGGTGGAAGCTTTCTCTGAGCCTTGTGCTTGGCATGCCCCTCCTGATATGGCAGGCAATGCCTCACTCATCCTTTCCTAATTGAAGCTCTTTTTCCAGACCTTTTTTCTTTCTATGCAGCTACTTAATATTTACCCGACTCTGAGTCTCATTTACTTAGTTCTTCAATAAAACAAACTCACTGTATGTAAAAGTGTGTCTTACTGTAACACAAAGGGAGAATTGTCATGTTTTTAGCCCAAGGTGTAAAATTCTTATTTGACAAGCAACAACCGTTTTTTTTTAAGGAAGGGTGGGGGGACAGGGAGGGAGCAGGTGAAGCTGTAATTACTCAGATTCACCCTGCATCAGTTACTTTTGCTGTGCGACAGACATTGCCTTTGCAACAATACCAGAACTGGCTGGATGTGGGCTATTGCTTGAAGTCCCAGCTGCTAGTTACCACTGCTCAGTTGAAACAGTTGGCATAAACACTTCTTTTCCCTTACAGTGCTGTTGAAAGGCCACCATTCTCATCTATATCTTAGTCTACATACACACTACAGTGGAACAAGGTGCAGAAATTTTCAAAATAACTTCAGACATCATAACTGCGGAGAGAGACCTACAGTCACTTCAGCATATTAGGCCAAGCACAGAAAAAACCTTGTTTCCAGAACTGCTTTTAATAAGCTGTATTGGTATCTTTTTTCTGCATTAAACTGTTTACACAGTTTCCACCGCACTGTAGTCACTAAACACCTCTTGTAGTCATGAACTGCTGCTAAGTATGAACATTTTAGTGAAGACTGATATGTCTCCTTCATTCAAGAGTGTACTCCCATAGCAGGCACATCATCACAACTGACACCAAATTCTGTGAGACTGTTGATGAGCTGGAGCAGTCACCACCATCACAAGCCTGTCCCCACGATACTCTCCCAGTGGTACCACACTTTGGCTTATTGTCATTCTGCTGAGTGCCATAAATTCCATTCACTCCAATAGATGCAGACTTAGATTTGTGCTGAACGCTAATCTGACGCTGAACTTCCACCTGACACTGCTGAAATGGAGGGTTCTGCTGGAGTCAAAAGCAGGATGTGTGCACCTCTTACAAAGGTTTTCTTTGGAAGATGGAGCTAGAAAAAGGGTTGATCATACAGCTATTTAGGAGCTATACTCTCTTGCAAAGAGGTTAGATATCCCTTTGAATTATCCCTGCTGGATTCTGAAAGTTACTCCGTACCCCACCAATGTTAGCATCACTAAATTCAGTCCAGTAGTCTAGTTGGCAGCAAGTTACATTGTTATGTCAGTGATATAGACATGACTGATGCAGAGACTTTAGTTGGAGTGATTGCATCTTAATTTCCATAACACGGTTAATTCTGTTTTAATACAGACTTTAATTTTAACTGAGGTTCAGCCCTCAAAGATCAAGTCATCCAGGAAAGATAATTCTCTGAATCTCCTTCTTGAGGAAGTGCAGAGACTACTCCATTAATCTGTTACTGAGAGTTAGCAGGACCATAACCCCGATACTGCTCAAGTAGAAAAGCCCGGCAACATCAGGCATTAAGGAAAAGATTGTTTCTCTTTCTCTTCAAAGAAAAATCCTTGCCTGATTGCTTATGAGGAAGTACCATCTGCCCTTTCACCCACTCTAATGTCATAGCTCTGTGCTGTGTCAAACAGAGCAGTGCTCAGTTGCCTCTTCACAGCAAGAATGTCAATATAATTAAAAGGTCTTCAATGGCCTTTTAAATTCAGCACCAGACTCACAAGTTTTGCCCTGGATTAAAAATGTGCACAGACTTCACCGTATATCAACAGGTGGAAGGTTTCATTGTTTCCAGGCCTTCTTTAAGATGGCAAATAATTATCACAATTACATGTCAGAGATATGGCTTCACAGAGACACATTACATCTGTGAATCACTCAAAGCAGTAGAGTTGGCAGAGGAACAGCCCGGATAAGGGGATTAGCAAGGCAAGACAGATACATGACTTGGGAGTTCACACATGTGTTGTGTGCTCATTAGATGTCAAAAAAGATAATTAAGGATTACATTGTATTAAGAAGATCAAGTAGGATTTACAACACATTCATGTCAGCTGTGCTGGTAAATTGATCACAGTACCTACAAAGTTCTTTTCTCTCTCCCCCCAACACACATTCTTGCTGTTGTTTAGTTAACTGAAAAGCCTCAATGCCAAAAATAGAAGCTTACACAAAAGAATTTATCTTGGTACATTTCTAGATGTCATAGAAATATTCAAGACTACTGGAGTGTATTAATACAGAAATACGTAAGACTGTGTTATAGATTTCTCCTCTTCCATTTCTGTCGTAGGGTTAAAAATGAGAGTAAAAACAATCTGTGTTCCAACCGCGCGAGATGGCAACTGGGCGAGGGGGGGGGGGGGGCGACCCTT